>CAUYRH010007181.1:0-27082 GCA_963574655.1 Perodicticus potto
TTGGCCTGGAGAAAGACTTTATGAGGAAGACTGCCATGGCAATAGCAACAACTGCAACAATAAACAAATGGGACTTATTTTTGCGCATTTTGAATCTGACAAAAGTTTAATAACCAGGATCTATACAGAACTTCAATTAATCTACAAGAAAAAACAATACTTTTCAAAAGGTTAAGATGGTAAATTTTATGTTATATGTTTTTGACCACAATTCTTTAAAAAAACCAAAAAACTGTGATTTCATCACTGCAAGGAGAGCATATAGCAAGGAGAACCAGTTTTACATGTATAATAATTCCTGAAGAATTGGCTCAGCGCCTGTGGCTCAATGGGCTAAGGCACCAGCCACGTACACCTGAGCTGGCGGGTTCAAAACCAGCCTGGGCCCGCCAAACAACAATGACGGCTGCAACCAAAAAATGGCCGGGCGTTGTAGCAGGCGCCTGTAGTCCCAGCTACTTGGAAGGCAGAGGCAGGAGACTCGCTTGAGCCCAGGAATTGGAGGTTGCTGTGAGCTGTGATGCCACAGCACTCTACCCAGGGTGACGGCTTGAGGCTCTGTCTCAAAAAAAAAAAAAAAAAATTCCTGAAGAATCATCAAAATCAAAGTAAAATGGCAGGTGAAGGTAACTTGTACATATGGGTACTTCACTAGGTTTCAAATTGCTAGCTTCACAAATACCCCAGAAAGTAGAGAAATCGCTTCCTTATTTGTCAGGCACTTTATTACTTAGTTGTGTTTTAAAATTCTACAGCACAGGGCGGAGCCTGTGGCTCAGTGAGTAGGGCACCGGCCCCATATACCGAGGGTGGCAGGTTCAAACCCGCCCTCGGCCAAACTTCAACAAAAAAATAGCCAGGCGTTGTGGCAGCTACTGCCCCAGCTACTCGGGAGGCCAAGGCAAGAGAATAGCCTAAGCCCAGGAACTGGAGGTTGCTGTGAGCTATGTGATGCCACGGCACTCTACCCAGGTCGATAAAGTGAGACTCTGTCTCTACAAAAGAAAAAAAAATTCTACAGCACAGATGAATGACATAAGTGAAAAAGGTGACTTGCTAAAAGCAAGCTACTTAGAGATGCAAGCAGTTTGAGACCTGTTTTAATTCTGGTCTGTACCAAAGGCTTTTTAAAATGTAGATTTTATTATTATGCAAGTTTGGATATTTGAATAATTTCACTAGGCTCCAGGGTATAGAGGCTGTCTCTACTTGTCAGATACCTAGCCCTGGGGTGATTAGGGCAGGGGAGGATTACCCAGAGTTGAGAGCTTCTAAAAGAACGTGCTTTAACTCTGGATGGATTGGTTTGCATTTGAAAGGCTCTGCAGGCACATTTACTAGCTCTAGGAGGTGGCTAGCTCTGGGAGGGGCAGTCCGTCCAGGGCCAAGAAAGCCTCAGAAGGGAACGCATCAAAAATACAGAAAACAAAAAGGCAAAAAAGTAATACAAAAGGAGAAATGAATTTTAAGCAATTCTATCAATTTTCTAAGAAGTTTTTTTTTTTTCCCCCTTCCAGGGCTTATAAGAATTGGGCAATAAGCAATTTATCACATCGTCTTTGGTAGGAATCTGTAATAAACATGTCCTGTTTTGCCAAAAAAAAAAAAAAAAAAAAGAAAAAGGCAGATTGATTGACATGCTCTGTCAATCAATTAATTGTCAAAATAGAAAGATTTCTTTTTATAAAAATGAGGGCTGCTACAAAATCCCAAAACCAGAGATGTTGGCCTGGATGTGGAGAAAGGGGAACACTTCTACACTGTTGGTGGGAATGCAAACTAATACATTCCTTTTGGAAAGATATTTGGAGAATACTTAGAGATCTAAAAATAGATCTGCCATTCGATCATTTAATTCCTTTATTGGGTATATATCCTGAAGACCAAAAATCACATCATAATAAAGATATTTGTACCAGAATGTTTATTGCAGCCCAATTAAAAATAGGTTTCTTGATGTTAGTTGCTATCGTTATTCTGTGGCATTATCTAGGGCAGTGGTTCTCAAAGCCGTGACCCTTTAATACAGTTTCTTATGTTGTGGTGACCCCCGACCATAAAATTATTTTCGTTGCTACTTCATAACTGTTACAAATCATAATGTAAATATCTGATATGCAGGATGTATTTAGGCAACCCCTGGGAAAGGGTCATTCAACCCCCAAAGAGGTTGCAACCCACAGATTGAGAACTGCTGATGTAGGGGGAACAGAATGGTTGCTCTGAACCCCCAAGCTAATTTCTCCTTCTGACCTCTGAAATACCTTTAGTGCAGTATTTTGTAAGCTTGGTTCTATTGACATTTCAGTTCACATCATTCCTTTGCAGGGGGGAGAGGGCTGTCCTGAGTGTTACAACTCTCTAAATGCACCAGTAGCATATCCCCAATTATGACAATCAAAAATATCCCAGATGTTGCCCAATGTCCTCCGGGTGAGAGGGGGATTGTTCCTGAACCATTGCTTTATAGTAGGACACATGGCAAGATGAACTATCTGGCGAGAAAGACATGGTGGTTTCAATTTACACTGAAGGTCCAGTTGGTTCTTCCTCTAATGAGCTGTGTGAGCCTAGCCAAGTCCCAAACCTCTCTGGGCTTTAGTGCCTCATTTGTAAAAAGCATCCATGGAATGAGCCGCCCTGTAGGGTTTCTCCAGCTGGGGCTGAGTCCTTTCCCAAGAAGCAGCTTTGTGGCTGAGCTCAGTGACTCACACCTGTAATCCTAGCACTCTGGGAGGCCAGGCAGGTGGATTGCCTGAGCTCAGGTGTTCAAGACCAGCCTAAGCAAAAGTGAGACCCTTGTCTCTACTGAAAATAGAAAAACTAGCCAGGCATGGTGACAGGTGCCTGTAATCCCAGCTACTCAGGAGGCTGAGGCAAGAGGATTTTTTTGAGCCAAAGAGTTAAAGGTTGCTACGAACTAAGATGATGCCACAGCACTCTAGCCTGAGGCAGCAGAGTGAGACTTTGTCTCAAGATAAAAAAAAAAAAAAAAAAGAAGAAGAAGAAGAAGCAATTTTATCAGGGTGGGGAATGTGTTATAACAGGCAAGAAAAGAAAGGTGGAGAAACAGAAGCTTCCAGATCATGAAGCTACCATTTCCCCAGAGACTTGCCCCATGGAGGACCCATCTGTGGGCTGAAATTCTTACTCCTTAGAGTTCCTTCAGAAGAGAGTGTGAACTCTGCATAATAGTAATGGCAGTACTCATACCCACCAAGAGTTGTTGAGCCTTAAGAAGAAGGCTCTGTTCTGATCCATGTATGTCCATTATTTTATTTAGTCTTTATAATAACCCAAGTGACCCTGGAAGAAGAAATAATTATGCTTGTTTCACGGATGAGGTCACTGAGGCTCAGAGATGCAGTAACCTGCTCAAACCCACACTCATCGAGTTAGACCCAGATCTCCTGCTCTCACCTTCAAGGCGCCTGCCAATCAAAGGCTCAGGCTCTTATTCTCTGAAGGACTGATGTCAAGAACAGCCTTGAACATCTCTTGCAACTCTCCACCTGTGGCATAAGGATTGAACTTTGAAAAACATCTGCCTGGGTAGCGTGGCAACTGGAGTCCAGGCTCACCTTGGCTGCTTACTGTGTAGCTGTAAGCAAGTCATTTCTGAGCTCATCTCCTCATCCTTTCAGGCATGATGCCAAGTGCTTGGTATAAGATCATGGACCAATCAGCACACTCGCTGCCTTTATGAAATGTACAATCTAATGTGACAAAAGACAGATCATAAATAAGTGGACAAATGCAACAGACCAAGAGGGCATAATAGAGCACAAGAAAGGGACTTGCTTTTTGGAATGGTCAAGAGATCTGGATGTAGAAGGTAACATTTTAAGCTGAGGTAGGAAAAAGAAGGATTGGCCATGAATTCCAAGATGAAGAAATGTGTCAGTCAGGATTGGCTAAGTGAGGAGGCTATAACAAACAACTCCTACGTCTTCACAATATAAAATAATAAAGGTTTATTTACAGCTCATACTACAAGCCCAGTGCAGGTCAGGGAGGGGTGTTCTGTTGTATTACAGAATGTTCTGTAATCATTCTACACATTTTATGAGGCTACCATCTCAACTTGATGTCCAGGGATTTTGCTGAAACAGCAGCAGAATAGTAGCTATGCTGGCAATTAAATGCTTCAGCTGGGAAGACCCAAACATATCATTTCTGTCCCCAATTTCATGGCTAAAATGATTCACATAGCCCACCAAACAGCAAAGGCCCAGAAAATGTAACCCTCCCATGTTTCAGGAGGGAAGCACAGATAGAGGTGAATAGAAGTATCTACCCACATCCTGAATCTAGAAGGGTTTGATGTCCTTCCACTCAGCATGGGCCACTTACAAACCCAAGGAGGCATCTCACAGTGTTTCCAGGACTTCTATAACACAGGCTGGGCCTTGGGAACCCCACTCCACTTTCTATGTCGGAGCTGTAAACAAGGCCACCAGCCCTTCTCACACAACCCAGCCACCCTCACCCTCAGCCACTTCTGGGGTCCCCACACTCGAGGCCTTTCCATGACTCTGTCCACATAACTCAGTTTGAAAGAAGAGGAAACAATTATGGAGCACCTGCTGGATGCCTGGCTTTCTTTTGTTTCTCCTTGGGAGGGGTCAGTGGAGGGCACATGCAGGGGTCTGTGACAGCCTGTGGCTAGGCAGAGAGCAAGCCCCCAAAATACCTTGGTGAAAATGCAGCAGAAGTGAAAATGGGTGTTGAGTCTCCACAGCACCTCGCGGAGCTGTGAATAATGACAGCGAGGAAGATGGTGGTGACAACACTGTGCCAGAGTTCTACATTCAGTGTTTCTTCTCATTATCGCAATTATCCTATCAAGTAGATTTTGTTGCCCCCTCTTTCAGGCTTCTTATATCATCTTCTGGTCAAGACCAGGCCACTTCTATTTCATCTTTTAAGCAAGAAATGAACATTGTATGTGGACAATATTTTAACCCAAAGGCACATCTTTGGCAGTAAAATATCAGTCGAGGAGATGCACATAAATGGACAGGGTCACTGGGGACCTTGTGACCTCTTTGGGGTCCACCCAGAAGCTTCCAGCATCCATTCCTGCCCATTCATCAGTGATCCGTTCTGAAGAAAGTGTGGCACAGGCAGGTGGAGGGCAGCAGCAGTGTCACTGGGTCAATGGGATCTGGTATCAAAAGTCCCAGATTCAAATCCCAGCTTGTTGTGTAACTTTGGGTCTCTTGACTGATGCCTCCAAAGACACAGATTCTTCATCTGTAAAATGAGAATCAAATCTACTTCAAAGGTTGTTGGAAGCCTTAAAATGGGATAATGCACTGAAAATGCACATGGTGAAATTACACAGACACAGGGAAAGCCCAGAGGGAAGCAGAACCTTCCTCCTACCGCAGAGCCTGGCGCTGGTGCTACTGAGCCCCTGCTCAAATCCAGGAGAGATGCTCCCTTGATCTATGCATCTGATAATAAAAGAGGTGCCAATTACGAGCCATTTACAAGCCATTACTACTGCCAATTTGTTCCTGTTGCTGGAAACTAGGTCTGTCAAAAAGATAAACCAACACCAGGTTATCTCCACATGGCTGTGTGCATCCCCCCCCCCACACACCCCCTGCCACTCTCTCTCTGAACACAGAATCTCCCCAAGCCCTCTGGGCCTGACGGTTTCTGACCCTTCCCCCAGGAGGCTGCCGTTCCCCATATTTCAAACTTTTCTTGCACACCAAATTGTAATACTTTTGTCCCTGGCTTAACTCCCCACCACCATCACCCCCTACAAATAAACTTGGAGCTATTTTGGAAAGATTTTGCTACAACAGCCTCTGAGTGCTAATGAGTGTGAGTTCAGAAGAGAATTTTCCATTAGTAGGTAAGAAAAAAAAAAAGGCAAATCACCTTGAAATCTAATAAACAATATTTGACCCTTAGTTTCTAACAAAGCCCAAGTTCAAATGCTTTTCGATTATATGTTTCAGTCAACAAATATGCCTCAAGTACCTTCTGTGTGCCAGGTATTGGGCTGGGAAGTGCCCAGAATACAAAGGGCATGGCCACTATTCTTGGGGGTTTATAATTTCGGAAGACAGCACAGATAATGAAATATGGCCAAGGGAGGCCAGGAAATGCAGGTCCTTGAGAAAGTCAGAGACGCCTTCCTAGAGGAAAGAGACAACTCGAATAGGCTTTGGAGGATGATAACAGAGGTTCTCCCTTAGGCCTGGGTTCAAGTCCTATCTCTCCTCATCACCAGCTGTGTGACCAAGGCAAGTTACTAAACTTCTCTGTGCCTTCTTCTTTACTCATAAAATGTGGACAAAAATAGTATCAAGCCAATGAGTGCTGTGATGATCAACTGAATTAATGCATATAAAGTATAGGGCCTGCCACGTAATACATGCTCAATAAAAGTTAGCAATTAAATAGCTATTATCTGTTAAATGGGGCTAATAATAGGGCTTATTTTGCTGCCAGGATGGAGAAGAGAATTCTAGTAAAGCACTTAGCACAAGACCTAGTGCACGGTAAGCAGTAGATAATGTTGCTATTTATTATGTTGTTCTTGTTAGCAGCTGGGGGTTGGGAGCGGGTGGAGGGCAGACAGGGCATTAATTAGCTCCCCTTCCTCTCTTTCCAGGTTCCAGGGCCCTTCGCTTGGCCCCACGCCCTCGGCTGCCAAGTGTCGTCTCCAGATTCCCAGCCATGAATGCCCCCGGAAGTGGGAGCAAAGGGAAAGCTGATTCCGGCCACTCTCCTCTGTTCTCAGGCAGATGTGCTGCTTTTCTGCCTGGCTTCACACATTGTAAAAGGCGGCCGTGTGTGGCTTGCTCAGTGTCCACACATCGGCCTCCTCCTGACCCGCTGCTCGCCCACTGATAGATCCCAAGCCCATTATTGTAATGGATTTGCTGTTGGGAAGAAGTCGGGGTCGTCTGCCCAATAAATCCTTGCCCCCATGGATCCATTCCAACAGGCATCCTCTCCATCGTGGTTTCACTCTAACAGATTTGTTTAGTGATTTCTAAAAGACAGATAAGCTCTAATGAGTGCCCGGAGATGATACAGGCAAGACATTCTGAGACAGAAGAAACACAGGACATTTTTGGACAAATAATTTGTGCTTCTTTTTTTTTTTTTTTTTTTGTCTACCTTCCAAAAGAAAGCGTTGTAGTGCTGTCTTGCTGTTAGGTTAAAAAAAAAAAAAAGAAGAAGTGCTGCTAATGAAATGCATAGAAAAGTAAAAAACATCTCATGCAAATTAGACACCTTTGGGGATTTTGAAAAACTTGTTTGAAGGGCTAATTAAGAAGCTATTAAAAATAATTAATAATAATCTACTTTTCCCAAATTCCTTTCAGTTCCAAAGTGTAAGTGATGCTATTTTTAATTCACTTTTTAAAACATGTTAAGTATCAGGTCCCTCCCTTACCTGAAAACACTTTTTTTCTTCCTAAGCAACAGGTTCCTCCTTTACCTGGAAATGTTTTGCAAAACTTTTAACGATTTTTTTTCTTTCCAAGGTAATCCCATCGGTTTCCTTTCTTCCCCATGTTTTCCTTTTCTGCTTGAGCCTGTTCATGCAGCCGATCGCTCAGCAAACGCAGTCAGGGCACCATCACAGGAGAGAGTCTAAGTCTCGCTGGGAGAAAATTGTTGTGAGTTACAGGAAATTAAAAAATTCCTGCAATACCAACCCACTTCTCAAAGTCAATCTGTGGTATCCCAGCATCCACTCCACTCTGAAGTCAGGCCAGAATGATGTTTGAAGAGTAATTTCCAGTCTTCTAAAGGGTCACGTCCTGTATTGAAGCCATATTTGCTCCTGTGTTTTGTAAATTTCGAACTCATTACTAAACCTTTGTCTCTTACAGCCCGGTGTCTGGCTCTTACCTCGCCTTCATCAATCTGAGCCTTGAAAATCTAATGAAAAATGCTGAAACACATTTTGCATGTGGAAATGTGATAAAACAGTGATTGTTACCAACCTGAGGAGGAACCGGCTTTCAAGGATGGGCGGGGAGTTGGGCCACTGTTCTTTATAAACAGCTTGCTGCTAGGTCTCTGCCAGTTCCTGGGAATAAGGAGCAACAAATGGGATTTTCCCACTCTCTCTGAGCCCCACTGAGCCCTGTCTTTGAGATTAGCCACAGGCTGAGTCTGTGCCACAAAATTCCGGACTGTTCATGCTCTAAGTGCCAGGCTAGAAGATGAACAGTGTTCCAGTGCCCCCCTTGAGGGCATGTATCAGAGCTCTCTGAATTCTACAAAATGCTGTTAGTGGCCACCTGTATTCCTGTAGCTTAGTTAAGCTGCAAATTTCACAACGGACAGAGAAACCCCATCCCTGGGTTCTGTGTTTTTCTCCAAAGAAACTTAAAGAGGGTGGGACATTAAGAAGTTGTGAAGGCTGTGGGAGGGACCTTCTAAACATTCGCACACACATGCAAGGGTGTCTCCCTCTCTCTCTCTCTCTTCATTTTGTTTGTTTTGTTGTTTTGAGGCAGCCTCTCATTCTGTCACCCAGGCTAGAGTGTAGCGTCATCAGCCTAGCTCACAGCAACCTCCAGTTCCTGGGCTCAAATGATCCTCCTACCTCAGCCTCCCCAGTAGCTGGGACTACAGGCACCCACCACAATGCCCAGCTAATTTTTTTCTATTTTTAGTAGAGATGGGGGCTCTTGCTCTTGCTCAGGCTGGTCTCGAACTCCTGAGCTCCAGTGATCCTCCTGCCTTGACCTCCCAGAGTGCTATTACAGGTGTGAGCCATCTGGCCCAACTGCATCTCATTTTAAAGAGTTACACTAAGATCCTTTGTGCAGGTAAATGTCACATCTGACCTCCTCTCACCTGGATAGGTAGACATTAGCTTAGAGAAATAAGAAAGGACGTGAACTTCGGAGGAAGGCTGACTTAGCTTTGAAATAACCCAGCTCTGCTATTTTCTAGCTGTGTAGCCTTGGGTGAGTCACTTAACCTCTTGGCTTTCTCACTTGCCCAACGGAGATAATAATACCTGCTTCTCAGATTTGTGCTGATAATCCTTGTGCCGAACCTCACATTTTGGCTCGATTGCCCTGGCTGTGCTTCAGGAAGCAGAGATAAGTCCGCTGAAGGGGTTGTTGGGGAATCATTGCTCAGTGATGCCCTGAAAACTCTGGATTCAGGACGGAACAGCTCTGTTCTTTAACACCCAGCCTGACACCTCCTAATGAAATGCAAATGAGGGTTCTAACAAGCCTGGCATTTGCTTGGAGAAAAGGTGCAAGCAGACAGCCACAGACAGGGTGCTCAGAGGGAGGCACGGGGTCTGAACATGCTGGTTTGCTGTGACAGCACCTATATTTCCCCTCTGCAGGTGACCTCGAGGGGAGGTTCATGACGCTTGCCCTCTCTATAGAGATGAAGCTGGCCCTCCTTTGGTACATGTGTACCTCTGGACCATCCCATGAATGGTCATCTCAGCTGAAGGGCCTGGTAACCCAACAGGAAGTGGACATGTCCCAACCTTGGGGGGTTCAGCCTCCCCATCCTGGTTTCTGCCTGTTGTGGACAAGTGGGAGGGGACTTCTTGGAGAGAGCCCTGCCTGTAAGCCATCTTGGGACTTGCACTCCTGGAATCTGGGTGGATACAGCCTTCACAAGCCCAGAAGCCAAGAGGCCAAGGTGCATGCGTAAGCCCCCATCAAGTAGGGCTCTGCTAAGGCCACCAGTCTGGCCACAGCTCCCTCAAATGTGAAACAGATCCTGCCCTGGAAGCCCTTGGAATTGAAATGAATTAAACTTGTGACCTGCAAGCAGGCAAGGTGGGCACTGAAGGCCAGCCCAGCAGGCTCTGCACATGTGAGGGAGTGACCCAACAAGCAGCCTTGAGTCAAGTCCTCACCACTGGACAGCCCAGGTGAGACCAGAGAGGTGAAGCCACTTCTCTGAAATGACAGAGCAAACTGGTGTCAGGGTCAGGAGATCTCAGAAATCATAACCTGACACTCTGGGCCTCTGACCAAAGGATCCTAAACTACATAGATTGATCTTCTTCATTTAAAGAGAATGTCCGAGCATGTTGTGCCAGCCCTGGGGAAGCTAAAGATGAGTGAGCCCACCGTGAGCCTGTCCTCCCAGAGACCAGGGCAGGTGTCTCCATGGAAGTGGATGGTGGGACAAGATCCAAAGCTTAGATAGGAGTGGCTAGGCCAGGGGCAGTGGGGACTGTCCACAGCAGAGAAAACTGCTCGTGCAAAAGCCCTGTGCCTGGAGAACACATGTGAGACACCAAAAGAAGAAAAGGATGGCTGAGGCTCAGCGAGCAAGTGGAACAGTTGAATGTCTCTGCCAATTTCTCCCACATCACAGTTCTTATAAAGCCCAAAACACCTTTCTTGCTGGCACTTCTCTTGATTTTTAAAACCATGAGTGATTGAGAGAAAGCGTAATCCGTATACTTTTCATTCACTAATGCTTACATTATCAAAACATGGTAGAATATATTAAAAGGTATTTGGTAACCACTACAGTTTGGGGTCCACTTTAGTAAGATTTCCTCTGTCTTATTCTCACAGTCCTCTGTAAGACTGTGAGATCTAGATGTCCAGAGTTAATGAGCAGGTCAGAGGAGCCCAGCTGAGACTGAGTTGGGAGAAGGAGCGATGAGGTCTGGGGCGTCTCGCCGCTCTCCAGACCCAATAGCTGGTGCCACCATCATCCTCCTTTGTGGAGCTCTAGGCCTGGGGGTACTTCAAGTGTCTGGGCTCTGAAGGGCTATCTCCAGGGGCTCTGCCTAGGGACAAGGCCAGAAGGGTCCAGCAGGCTCCCTTTCCTCCTGCAAAGGTCACCTCCCTGGAGCCAGCTCAGGAGACACACCAGGGCTCTAGACACGCAGCACTGGGAGATCAGGGCCCTTTTCTGGTTCTGCACTTGTCCCTCCCCCCCAAGGTAGGGACATGTCTGCTTCCTGTTGGGTTACCAGGCTCTTCAGCTGAGACGATCATTCATGGGATGGTCCAGAGGTACACATGTACCCATGCTCCCTGCACCAGGCCCCTGAGGGACGGGCCATCTGGAATAGACCCTTCCCACCAATGAATTCACCAAAGGACTAGCTCTTCAACCTACCAGCTCATTGAACAGTCCAGGATCTGCTATGTGACCTACAGAATTATGCAAGAAGTTTTGATGTTTGAGTCTTCCACTTCTTTTATGTCTGGGTCTAGGACAACTGGCTACAGCTGTTCTGCCTTCAGAGACAAGGGCAGGGTCTGACATAGGGGAGGAAGGGAAAATCTTGGGAAATTTCTCAGGAATTTGGCCAATGAGTTGGTTAAGGAATTGGTTGTACAACAACTAGGTCATGGAACTGAAAGACTTTTTGCCAGCCTGGCCGCAGGGAATTGTCCTGGACTGTGGAGTGAGTTGAGAGAGAAGGGGCTTTGCGGCCAGGAGCCCTGAACCCGGGTCCTGGGCTTGCTATTTGCCACAAGGGCTAATTCATGTCTAGGAACCTCAGGAGCGGAAAGTTGTAAAAGCTTTCCACACACCAGGAGGCGGGACTAATAATTAGCACCAATATGGCAAAACACCCCAGTGTAGCACCTGCCTGTAAACGTTTCCAGCAAACTGCTTGTTGCAGAGTCAAGGATCACAGGTGAGCCGGGGGAAGCCCACAGTGCAGGTGAGTGCCAATTAGTGGTGGGTTGGTGACATCACCAGGGCCAAGTCATCCCCACACATTCCAATGACTGTGGCTAAAGCTTCCCTCTCATAACACCTCTCAACCCTGTGCTCACCACCAGCTAAACCAGCGTTAGCTGAAGAATGATCAAAACCAGCTTTTCATTCTTTCAGTCATTCAACAAACAGCTTCTGAGGACTTACTATGTGTCAGGCACCACACTGGGCTCTGGGGAACACAAGAAGGGAAAGATGGCATGTGATCTGTAGGGGCCTCTAGTCCAGAGGAGGACAGTGCCCTTGAGACAAGGAAGTGCAATAGCCTTGGCGTGGGGACACATGGCCCAGGAGCTGCAAGCAGAATCACACAGGCCTGCTGGGTTGGGGGCAGGAGGGTGGGGAAGCTTCCCAAGGGCCAAACACTGAGGTGGAAGGATGGCACAAGGTGTGGAATTCCAGGCCGGGAGACAGTACACACAAAGCCAGGAAATTGTGGAAGAACGTGACATCTGGGGTTCAGTGTAGGGGCCAGCCAAGGTCAGTCTGATCTCAGAACCTGAGTTGGGGATGCAAGAGGACAGAGCAGCAGTGGGGAACCAGGGGGATGCCTGCCTGACCTTGGCCCCCTGAATGGCCTTGGCCAGTGGCTCGCAGCCTCTGCCTGTTCCCTCATCTGGAAAACACTGAAGTATAAGAAGGTGGTATCTTGAATTTCCCTCCTCATCAAACCTTCTGGAATGTGCATTAGCCAAGATCTGCTTTACCCACAGAACTCCTGCTCTGAGGACCACTCACCCCAACCTCTAGCCCTGTCTGCAGAACCCCCAGATATGGACTCATAGTAAGGGTAAGGCGCTTTCAGAGCCACTCAAAGCCACGGCACCTTCCTCTCCCCTGCCATGGGGTGGGAAGCCCAGAGGCACAATCGCAGGACAGACATGGCCCAGGCACCCGTGCAGTGCTGCCAATACCACAGACTCCCGACAGCAGGGAGTCAAGGGTGTGTGACTCCACATCCTGCTGCCCCTCCCCACCATCTTTCCTGGGTGAGAGATTTCCCAAGTGAGAGGGCAGAGGGCAGAGGCCAGCTGCCAGGGTCAGGAAAGAATGCAGAAAGGTAAGACCAGGGCCTCAACAGGAAACCAGGCTGACCTCCTCCAAGAAGCCCTCATAGCCAGGGCTCTTAACAGTGGCTGTGTGGCACTGTCAGCAGGTGATTCAGGAGCTCACGGAGAGTCTTGTTGTTTTTCCTGGTGACTGGTGGCCAGGGTGTGAGGAAAATGCCTCTGCAGGGAGGATGCCCAGCCCACGCCCAGCACCTACATCTCAGGGTTCTTTAGTGTGTCTTAGATTGGAGGGAGAGCTGGGCACCCACAATCCTGGACATGCACTTAGTGCTGCCCTAACAGACTCCAGCGGATTGTCTGCATTTAGTAAGGGATATTGTCTGCTGCACAAGTGGGGTTCTCCAATTTGGAAATGACAAGGAGCTTCCTAACAACAATGTCTGCTCTAACTAGCTGATTGTTTTATACGTGGGTATGCAAGGGCAGCAACTGGAACTTTTTTGGCTTTTTCCTCAGCTCTTAGCAAGGAATGGTAGTTAGTAGATGTTTTTATTTCAATGGTTGAAGGAATGAATGAATGAATGAATGAGAGAATTAATCACCCATGGAAAAGCCCAGCCCAGCATCCAGCCCAGGCTCAGGCATGAACTGAGGCCCCCTGCGGGACTTCACCCCCCTCCCAGGGCCCTGTGGTCTCCAGCACCAGGGAAGGTCCAGGCACCCCAAGCAGGGTGGAGTCTGGTATGGAGTCATTTGTGCCCCATCCCCACCAAACTCCAGATGCCACAGTCTGTTCCTGGGCCCTCAGTGGGTTTGCTTTGGCTGTCCTGGCCTCTAGAGGCGCAGATCCCCAGCCTAGCACCCGGAGAGCTTGCCGGGGCCTGGGCGTGCGGCTGCTAGCTAACAGGCTCCTGACCGCCTCCCCATGGCACGGGGACTGTACCCCCATCACTGGGCCTCTGCAAACCCTGCCCTTCAGCCACGAGGGCCCAGTTGACCTGGACTCACCTCTCTCCTCACTCAGACCTCAAATGTCACCTTCTTCCCCACACTCCAGCCAAGAAGACACCAGTCTAGCAAGCACATGACCTGCAAACGTGCTCATTTTCATCTTCTGCGCCACCTCTGAACTGCCGGGGAGGAGATGACGGGAAGGGATTCCCCAGGGAGCCGTCCAGCCTAATGCATCACACGTGCTGAGAGCAGCCAAGCCGGCCCAACATTTGCAGCTCAGCCCCCAGTGCTCCTGGGGCTCCTAGTTCCCAGGCACCTCAGCTGAGCTAGGAAAATAGGGCTAAGAGGCTGGGCAGGGGGGTCTCGGTCCTCCCCTGAGACCACCAGAGCTCACAGGCTGTCCCCCCTGGGCTGCCCCACAGGAGGATATCTTCCGGCAGTTCCTAGTGGATTCAGATCTCCGTACGGAATAGCATCTCTTCCTTATGTTGGAGCCCAGGGGAGGGGGATGGACTCAATGCAAAGCCCTCAGCCACTGAACTTAACTTTAAAATGATAGAGTACTAATCCACAGCCCCGAGACCTCCCACTAGGCAAGGGCCCTGGCAAAGCTGTGTTAAAGGCTCCAGTTCTCATCCACAATTAGAAGTGCAAACGTGCACAAGAGCAGGAAGCAGGGCCATGTGTGTAAATAGGCCCCTACTCCCATCTTTCCCTAATCAAGACTCAGCACCAGGAAGCCCTCCCTGACCTCCCAGCCCAACCCTGCCTACAGGCCCCTATGCTAACCCAACCATAGCACTTATGCACTTATGGACAATAGTGGGGTAGAGAGCACTTACATGGTATGGAATTTGCTTCTCCATCTGTCTTCCCCATTCTATCATGAGATCAAGAGCAAAGATTATATCATTTTATCTCTGGATGGCCTGCCATCTTGCATGGGGAGTGAATCGATGAGTGGGAGACTTATTTCACATATAGTAGAAGAATCTTGAATCAAAGAGATAATGAAGCAGGGGCTTAGAGTCCAACTGGCCTAGATTAGAATCCCACCTCCATTACTTACTAGCTGTGTGACATTGGGCAAATTACTTAACCTCTCTGAACCTGTTTCTTCATCTGCAAAATTCAGTGGAGGGGATGACTCCTTCAAAGGGTTGCCCTGAGTGTTAAATGCAAGGAACTTAATAAAATGTCAAGAAAAGGGACAGCCCTTGCTCTTAGGTAGAAGCCACTATGGTGATGAGGATTAAGCTTGTCACATCTGCATGTGCTGTTACCTTCATGGCACCAGCCAGGGTGCTGCACATCCCTAAGAACCCTGGCAGTTCCCAGGCAGATCTCTGAGCAGACGCCTTCCTTTCTGCCCTTGACACAATCAAGCACAGCAACCCCTTCCCACCATGGGACCTTTGCACAATCTCTTCCTTCATCTGGGAGGCTCCTTGCTCCACTGTGCTCATTATTGGCACAGATGTCACCCCCTCAGGGCCTTCTTGGCCACCCTTTCTGAGCAGCCATCCCTGTGCTCTCTACCCCACCATTGTCCATCTCATGTTCGGTATGTGGGTTTCTTCCATTACACTTCTAAAATGAGCAACTATTTTGTGCATTTTTTCCTCCCACCCATGTTAGCCCCAAGATCACAGCCATTGTCTTCACTGCCTGGCAGTTAGTGTGAAGCTCAGTAAGTAGATGTTGAGCAAATGCTGTATAAATAAACAACTCAAGCTCTGTTCAGCAGAGCAAAGCAAAGGTGTGGGAATTTTTAGCCAAAGCCGCTTCCCCAACAGATGGCAAAGGAACCCCTCCCTTTCTCTGAAGCCTCAGCAAGGCCACACCTGGCTGCCTGCAGCCGGTGGTGCTCAGAACCAGCTCGCCAGAGACAGATTGGAGGGAGTTCAGAGGAGCAGGCCAGGCAGGATTAAGTGGAGGGAGAGGGTGATTTATAAAGAAAGATAAAAGGGGCCAGCTTCATAAGGCTGGGCTGTGGGATTATTTTGATAACAGCCTCCAAATGTTGGCAGGCTGTGTGTGCCAGGGAAGATCCTCCCACGGGGTGCCGAGCTGGTCACCAGGAGAGACAGAAAGAAATCCCAGCTGACTCTGGGGTCCTAAGGCAGAGAACAAACCCATGGCCAAAGCATCAAGGGAAAAGCTCCTCCCTCAGGCAGTCAGCAACTCATGTTGGAGTCATTCTGGGGTTATACAGCTGAAGCAGGAGACTCTAAACCAGTGTTTTTCAACCTTTCTTTATGTCACAGTGCACTTGAACCTATAGGTAAATTTCCATGGCACACTTAAATTATGTTGATCAAAAAAAAAGAGCAAACAAAAAGGAATATACTTACTGTGCTTTGAACTTGTTTTGGAAAATAATTTAATTAATGAACTTTAAAAACTTTTCACAGCACACTGGTTGAAAAATCACTTTTCTACGGAAACTAGTCAGGAAAATCTATCACCTCACTAAGACCACTTTGCCAAGTATCAGAAGAAAGATGCTACAGCAATCTTTTGCAGCAGGGATGAACTATGGCCTACAGGCCACATTTGGGCCATTGCATATTTTTGTAAATAAAGTTTTATAAGAACACAGCTGAGCTCACACGTTCACGTGTTATCTATGACTGCTTTTGCACTACCACTTTAGAGCTAAGTAGTTGCAACAGAGACTACAGGATTTGCAAACCCTAAATATTTACTGTCTGGCCCTGTTTTTGACCACTGATTCTTAGGTACTGTGCATGTCACTGTGAAAGGGGAAATACACATCCACAGGGCCCCAATTTGGTCTTAAATTATTTTATTATAGTGTTATTCAAATAGATACATACATACACATATAGTTAGGTGTAATCATTTTAGGCTTTTAGTTGTTACTCAACTAGAAAACCAAAACATATTCTGGGATTCCGTGCCCATAAAATGGCAAAAACATTGATATTAAAATGAACAGCATGACGATAATGTAAGTGGTGATGTTTTTGCTGGAGAGACATCGCTGCTCATAGCTCGGAGGGCCTGCCAGGGTGCAGATGCGTTTGCATTTAGCCAGCACGATGCTAGTGATGACTCAGTTCCCTCACTCGGCTTCTCTCATCTAACTATCACAAACACTTCATTCACACAGAGAGCCAGGACACCACCAGCCTTCAGTAAACACAAGCACTCAGTCAGGCTCATCTGTGCTTTCCTCTCATTGGTCTGTGAGGATGAAAGCCAGCATCATCATGACATAATGAGAACTCAGGCACTAAAATCTTATGGTCATACCCAGGTTCAAGGTGACCAGCAACACAAACCAGAAAAGATTTATATCCATTTTTTTTGAATGCTCAGTCAAATAAAACATATATATTTTTTTCTAATCTTAAAGGATTTGTCCACTGATTTGAGGATCCTGGTTTGAAAAGAAGAGATCTAACCCACCTTTCACCTTTTCTAAGTGGGAAACTAAATCCCACAGGATTCTGAGTTGCCAAGATCACAGTGGGAATGAGGTGAAGCCACATTTGCATGAAGGTGCCAGGGAAGTGCTCTCATTCTTACCCCAAGATGGGGGATTCCAGGACCTCCCCCCAAGAAAAGCTGGGGCCAGAGCTGCAATCTGGGAGCAGAATTTTGGCCACTGGGATCCAGAAGGGGTAGCCATTGGCTAGAGCCACAGACCATGATGTAAACAGCTTCCTCCAGAGTGGAGGTGGCGAGGTGGCTGTGCCCTGCAGACGCTATGAACCAAACCTGGAGCCAGCATCATCCCGGAGGCACCCAAGGGCCCCCCAGGCTGGCAGGCTGCTGGAATGACTCCCAAGAGTCCCCAACAGAGCTTTAGACGTACAAACAGCAGCAATGGCTCCCCTGAAGCAGCAGAGGATTGTAACGTATGCCAGGGAGTATCCATGGGACCCACCTGGGCTCTAAGAGAACTGGGCCATCTGAGCTCTAAAGTTAGGCCAAGTCCTCACTGTCCTGGGAAATTGTACATGTGAAAGCGTGATAGGGCTGCCCCTGCAAAGCTGGAGGCAGGAGTTCATTCACTGGGAGAATCCAGCTCCTGGGGGCCAGGCCTGGAGAGAGACCTATGCATGTGGGAGCAGCTCATCTGGCCCCAGGCTTTGCAGGGGGATGGCCCCTGTTCTCAGGGCTGCCACTACAAAGCTGGAGGTAGCACTTCATTCACGGAGAGAATCCAGCTCCTGGGGGCCAGGCCTGGAGACAGATGTGTGTATGTGTCACAGCTCATCTAGCCCTAGGCTTTGTAGAGGTGAGGCCCCTGTTCTCAAGGCTGTGACTGTTCCAGCCCAGGACTGCCTCACTCTGTACCCAAAGACCAGCCTCCCAGAGCAGGAGAAGCAATGAGCAGTAACTTTTCAGAACAGAAAAAAAATTGCCGCACATTATACCTCCTACAGAGTGCATATTTAAAGGCTTGTAACTGCTTGGTTCAGACTAAATGAGAATATAAGTTATTCCAGAATATCCGGTACATTTTCAGTAAAGAGCCAGATAGTAAATATTTTAGGCTTTCTATATTAAGCTTTTTAAAACCCATCTCTTAAAAATGTAGAAATCATTCTTGGCTCACATGCCGTACAAATACATGCTACAGGCTGAATTTGACCCCCAGGCAGAAGCTTGTCGACCCCTGTTCTAGAATATCACTAACTCAAAACATTCCCTACAAGATCAACGAAGCCTACCCCCTCATGGAACACCTGGGGAGTGATTACATTCCACTCTCATGCTCACACACATATAGACACACAAAAGCAAACACACAGACACACAAAATTCTCAAACATGGAAATACACACAGTCAAAGACGAATATCTATTGAGCAAAAACACATCCTCTGAAAATAACTTGTAAATGTGTACGGCATGCACTTGCCCTCAAGTTGGTCGAGGCTCTGTGTATTATGTGCAAAACCACAGTGTCCAGGGCTAAGAAGTTGGGAGTGACTTCTCATGGGTATATAAGGTAAAAGAGTAGATCAGGACAGGGAGGAAGGTTCTTGCCCATGATCTAGTCCGAAGGTCTCCAATCTGTTCCTCAGAGCTATGGGGCTTTGAGGAGGGGCTTCTGGAGGATCACCTCTTCATGCTGCCACACTCAAACCAACTGAGCTGCCCCACCTTTACTCTTATAGGTACTGTATTTACATCTAAGATCTCATCTAAAGGTAGCATATCATGGCAATGTGGGATGGGTTAGTGTTAAAAACTAGTGTCCCCACAGTTCTTCATATCTGGTCTCTCTAAAGGTTCTGGTAAGATTAAGCCCTATGTCTGCTTGCCTATGGAAGTGGAAGAGAAGCAGCCAGGACATCATTAGACAGGATAGATACTCTCTGGTTTGCCCCAGTCCCCACCATTCCCTATGGCCTTATATCTGCCTGTTTCATGAATTAGCAGTACCTGCCTGGACCCCAGAGGCATTTGATTTTTATGACTCCTATTCTTCACTGTTTAAGCTGCTGTAAAATGAAACTCTGCTCTCTGAAGGATAATGGTGGTTAATTTACTGAAGTTGCCAGTAAATTCAACCAGAGATCCCTGCCACTGCCTCAAGAGCCATAATGCCGGCCTACCAGCCTCTACCACATACTGTAAGTCTTAAGTATAACCCTTAACTAATCCTAACTTTTGTAATCTTATGGATTTATTTATATCCCACTACATTCCAAAAAGTATTTGAGGCAGCTTGTAAATATGCATATAACACAATAAAATTTTAAAATAGATAAAGAAGTCTTAAAAAGGAAAATCACACAAGAATAGCAGGATGAGGCCAGAGGAAAAGTTAGGACATCAAAATGCAAGTTGAAAAGGTCTGTATAGTTTTTAAAGATAAACAGAGATTTTTGAGTTAGGGTGGATGGTAGAAGTTGCAGATAGATAGAACCTCACTCTCCAAATAGCTCAAGGAATTGATTTTAAAAAAGCAAAACTAGAAAAAATGGAAAGAGATTCAGCACAAAGACTCAAAATGTCAGCCAAAAGATGAGACAAAAATTATGGAGCAAAGCAAAATGATTCAATGCAGCCAGGTGGCCAACCATACTCCCAACCACCCAGAAGCCATTTTGGGGAGTCTTAGCCATTGTCACTAATAACCTCAGATCTGGAGGGAAACCAACCAAAAGGAAAGCTTCAGCTTTCTAAGTGTTGACTATGAAGAGTAGAAAATGCTACTGGGCAAAAGAGGAAAAATGGGGCCAACGATAAGGGCCCTGAATGGCTCTAACAGAAGTAAGGCCAAATGGTGATCTGGGGAAATAATCCAATACTATTAATGCCTCATGGGGATAGTATATACCCCCCAACTGGACGTGATGATCCCAAGAAGGGATAATAAGCAAAATTCCAAAAGAGGAAGTCTAACACAAAACTGCTTTATTGGAACTATTCAGAACAAAAATTTGTCACTACAACATAAAATACCAGTCCTCAAAATATTGCAAAGATATGAATACCTACAAAAAGCCATATAGCCATATACAGATGTTTGTAGAAGCTTTATTTATAATAACCCCAAAGTGTAAATAACTCAAATGTTCATTAACTGGAAAGTGGATAAACACATTGTGGTACATTCATATAATGGATTAATAAAATGAACAATAAATGAGGCCAAATGCATCTGGGACAGTCCAAGGTTATAACAAGTGGGTTAGCAATAAAATGAACAAACCTAGATTCATGCAACACCATGGATGAATCTCAAAAGCATTATTCTAAGTGAAAGAATCAAGACTCAAAAGGTTATATACTATGATTGCATTTATATAACATTCTGGAAAAGGCAAAATTATAAAGACATGAAACAGATCAGACATTGCCAGGGCTTCGAGGTTAGGGAAAGAATCAACTACAAAGGCACATGAGGGAACTTTCTGGAATAATGGAAAGAGTTATTATCTTGATTATGGTAGCAGTTATACAACTTTTATACAATGTTGGCAAGCTATGCAACTTTAAGGCTTTATTTTTTAAAAACCCAAAAATTTATACAAAAACAAAACAGATTTTTCTCATAACAAGATTAATAAAATTCTACTATACTTATCTATTATCTCAATAAAGGTCAATGGATTGAATTCCCCACTGAAGAGGCATAGGCTAGTTGATTGGATTAAAAAAAACACAAGCCATCCATATGCTGTCTACAGGAGACACACCTAACCTTGAAAGACAAATCAAGACTCAGGGTCAAGGGATAGAAAACAATATTTCAAGCAAACGAGAATCAGAAGAAAGAAGGGGTTACAATCGTGTTCTTAGATTCAAGTGGATAGATTCAACGTGACTAAAGTTAAGAAAGACAAAGATGGGCCCTTAATACTCGTCAAAGGAACCATACATCAAGAATATATTTTAATCTTAAATGTTTATGCACCCAACTTAAATGCTCCCAGATTTATGAAACAGACCTTGATGGGTCTGAGCAATATGTTAGCCTATAACACTATAATACCGGGTACTTTAACTGGACAGATCCTCTAAACAGAAGCTAAACAAAGATACAAAGGACTTAAATGAGACCCTAGAACAAATGGGATTCATAGACATTTAAAGAACATACCATAACAAAGAAAAAGAATATACATTTTTCTCATCAGCCCATGGCACATACTCCAAAACAGATGACATCCTAGGATACAAATCAAACTTTAGCAAAACTAAAGGAATAGAAATTATACCTTGCTTTCTCAGACCACAAGGCTATAAAGGTGGAATTCAACCCCAACAAAAACATTCATCACCACACAAAGGCATGGAAATTAAACAACCTTATGCTGAACGATACTTGGGTTTAGGAAGAGATAAAAGAAGAAATAGTTAAATTCCTCGAACATAGCAACAATGAAGACACAAGTTACCAAAATCTGTGGAATACAACTAAAGCAGTCCTGAGAGGAAAATTTATTGCCTTAGATGCCTACATTTAAAAAACTGAAAGAGTGTGCATCAAGAATCTTGCCGACCACCTTATGGAATTGGAAAAAGAAAAACAATCTAATCCTAAATCCAGCAGAAGAAAATAAATAACCAAAATAAAATGAGAGATTAATGAAATTGAAAACAAAAAAAATCATTCAGAAAATTAGCAAAACAAAAAGTTGATTCTTTGAAAAAATAACAAAATAGATAAAACTTTGGCCGGACTAACCATGAACACAAAAGTAAAATCTCTAGTAACCTCATTCAGAAATGATAAAGGGGAAATAACAACAAATGCCACAGAGATACAAGAGATCATCTCTGAATACTATAAGAAACTCTATGCCCAGAAATTTGACAATGTGAAGGAAATGGCTCAATACTTGGAATGATACCCTCTCCCTAGACTTAACCACAAAGAAAACAGATTTCCTGAATAGACCAATTTCAAGCACTAATGCCCTGGTCCAGATGACTTCACACCAGAATTCTATAAAACCTTCAAAGAAGAGCTTATACCTATACTACAGAAGCTATTCCAAGAAATTGAGGAGGAAGGAATCTTCCCCAACACATTCTACAAAACAACATCACCCTGATACCAAAACCAGGAAAAGACCCCACTACAAAGGAGAACTTCAGATCAATCTCACTAATGACTATAGATGCAAAAGTTCTCAATAAAATCCTAGCCAACAGACTACAGCTTCTCATTTTAAAAAGTCATACATCTGCTCGGCGCCTATGGCTCAACGGGCTAAGGCACCAGCCACGTACACTTGAGCTGGCGGGTTTGAATCCAGCCTGAGCCTGCCAAACAACGATGATGGCTGCAACCAAACTTATTAAATGTAGAATATCAATGTCTTCATATAGTGATTAAGAAAATTCCATGAAGGCTATCTCTAACAGTATGATCAAAATATTTCTGATTGTATATGAAGTAAGCACATTGTGCCCCATGATTGCACCAATGTACACAATTATGATTTAATAAAATTATTAAAAAAAAAAAAAGGGAAGCCTGACAAAAAGAAGAGAGAGCCAGAAAGAGGGAGACAGGTGTAACAGAGCTGTGAGTCAGGTACTTTGACCCACACCTTAACAATCCCCAACCTCTAGGGGTGCTGGGTTTGGTGGGTCCCTTGAAGTATGCAGCTCTTTGCCAGCCTGAGCAGACATGGTGCCCCACCTCCACCAAATAGAGAAGGAAAACAAAAATACTATGAATCAAACTGAAACAAACAAACAGAAAACCTTACAGGATAAAATTTGGGGAAAAACCAAATAACAGGGGCAGAAAAACTAGCAAAAATGTTCCTATTATTAAAGAAGGCAACAATGGGAAATTATATTTACACTAGACAATAAAGAAAGGAAAAAAAAAGAGAAAAATCTAGGGGGGAAATAGTTGAAATTAAAAAAAAAACAAAAACAAAGCAGTGTATATATCTTGCTAAATATTGTCTGGGCAACAGGTGATCTTCTGGGGTATGAGATGCTTATCACAATGCTGATACAGCTGTATAAGATGGAGACTGGAGGCCTCTGCTGACTTCTTTGCCCTCAAATGCTACAGGGTTGAGAGCCTGAATCCCTCCTCAGCCCATTTAAAAGACACTTTAAACTATTAACCTTGGCTAAGCAGAAGCTTTACCAGGAAAGCATGCATCACTGGGGTCTCTTCTGAAGTGGCTGCCCACTTATCAGATGCGCCCAAACCTGCCTCACTCTATGTGCCTGAGGGCCGAGGCTGTAAGGCAGCTCTCCTTCTGTGGAACACTGAAAGCTCCGCTCTTTCCTCCATGCTCACAGTCACTAGAACACTTGCCCAACATCTCCCAGCCCAGGCCTCACTCTGTGACCCTGAAGATGCAGCTTACAGGGCAGCTCTCCCACAATGGCTGCACAGCCCACCACAGAACAATGAAGCTCTGTTCTGGCCCAGTGGCTCAGTCCCCGGCCCTGCACAATGCTTAAAGTCACCCACATTCTTGCCCCAGGTCTCCCATGGTAATTCAACCAAGTGCTCAAGTCCAAAAAAACAAAACTGCACACAGGGAAGGCCTTCGCTGTCTGGAATCTTGCTGCTGTTGTAGCTACAGCCATGGCATCTGCCACAGCCTCAGACCAAATGCAACCAACCACCTGCCACTTCTCCACTGCTTTTGTTCTCCTCCTGGGGTCCAGAAGTCTCTTGCTGTCTCCCTGCCTCCCCAAAGGGATGTTTCTGGGCAGAGATGCCTGACTCCCCAATCTCATTGTGCCCAGTTGCAAAGAAGCTGTTACACAACTGCCATCTTGCTTCACCCCCTCAGAGAGCATTTTTTAATAAATTTAAAGCCAATTTATTTTTCAAACATCCAATATCTGAGTCCTACTGGGGGAAAGACTTGTGGAAATGCTCAGGAGAAAACAAGTTTGACACTACTTTCGAGACGCTACTTTCTCTTGTGAAAATGACACTTTGCTTTAATAACTCTCCTGGTAACCATATGGGTTTTCTAACTTGTGGCATTTTCCTACTTTGGAAACCCCAAAATTGTCCATGTTAGTCTTACCATTTTTGTACTCAGAGACTGCTCTTTTATAAAAACATATGGCTTAGGAGTTAATCCTCTGGCTTTAAGTAGAGTCTCCACATCTGAAACAAAATTAAAAAAAGTAAGTTGATGGAGAAAAGGTAAGTTGTTTAAGCTGATGGAGAAAATGTAAAATGCATATGAATGAAGGTAAACTCTGAGATATTAGGGTTTTGAGAAGGTATATAATGAGAGACATGTGGGCATGAATATTTTATGTGACAAGCAGGAGAAGTTCGAGACCAGCCTGGACAAAAAGAATTCTAGGAAGATTGAGATTTAATTGGCAGAAAGAAGAAATTGTCAGGAAGATGCAGTGGAAAGAAATTGGGAAAGGAGTTCCTCTGAGATTTAAATTTAAGAAGGAAAAGAGATATGCCTTTTTATCACCATTGAGGTCAAAGCAAACTATGAGGTGATGAATAGAAAGTTCAAGAGGAGAAAGAAAAGGTACACAGGGAGGCTCAAACCAAATGTTCTTGGTCTTCTATTCAGAAAAATAGGGCATTTTACAGCATTCTCTGAATGGTATTTCCTAGATATTTCCTAATATTACAATCCTGGCTCCTGAGTCCCTGGCCAGAGCTGTTCTTCATAAGGCTCATAGCCACCTGGTGCTCACCTGGACAGGTGCCTGGGAAAATTCCTCTCTCCCATGTCATCACCTTATCTTCTTGCTCCAAGTCAGAGATCAGATTTGGTTTATCAAACTGGTTGATGTGAAGCAGAAATGCATGATGTAGGAACCTGAGAACAGGATAACAAGCTCTTCCATGAGATTGAGGCCAAGACTTCTGAAGATGAGTAGGTGTGACATTAGGAGCAGAGAAATAATCATGCCTAAATTCTAATAAATATCATAGCTTTCTTTCATAAGGTTAAAAAAAAAACGACTCTCTTAATATCCAGGGTGATTGGGGATAACTGGTCCCAGGAGCTCAACTTCACACACAGACTTCAAAAGCCTCAAAGCCTTTAGACTTAGAGAATATGAAGTTAGAACATGAAACAGATCTTCAGTTCACAGAAAGGAGTTAGATGGAAATCTCCACAAGGGTGGGACTGTGTCTATTTCTTATATCACTGTACTCTCAAACCCAAGCACAGACCTAGCAACACAGAGATGCTTTAAAAAGTGAGAAAAGACATCAGTGAAAATGGTGGAGTAGGGAACTCCAGAAGGCTGTCCTCTCCACAAAAACAGTGAATCAATGGGAAAAATTGCTCTTCTCCTGCACACAGGTAGTGCCGAGCTAGTAGGCCCTCACCACCTGTTCTTTTGAGGTTGGGGACATGTTGTGGTAGGAAGGAGGGGATGGTTGAGTCATGCTTCCTGGGGTAAGTCTGGTTGGATCTAGAGGGCCAAGGCCATGGTATTCCAGATAGGATTTGTTTTCAGTTTTCCTCGAGCAGTGTAATATGGTACAACCAGTCACTGGGTTCCTGGGGTTTTGGGGCTAGGGGCATAGGGCACATCAAAGGCAGGCTGCTCCATTGGCAGTCAAGGGATACCTGTACCTCCAGATGAAAAAGCAGATTTCACAGCAGAAAAGTTTGCTTATCAGAAGGAATCCCATATATTACAGCCTCTGCATGGAAAGGGCTCATACACAACCATCCTCATGGGAGCAGCACATATGATATGTCAGATAGCATCCTTAAGAATACCGGCCATAGGGCGGCGCCTGTGGCTCAGTGAGTAGGGCACTGGCCCCATATGCTGGAGGTGGCAGGTTCAAACCCAGCCCCGGCCAAAAAAAAAAAAAAAAAAAAGAGAATACCGGCCAGGCCAGGTCCTCTGCCTTTGCATCCCTCCAGGGCCAGGAACCTGCCAGGCCTCCACCTGCCTGCCCGGGCCAGGAATTCCAGGAGCCACAAAACCCACCTCCTCCCCTACCATCTCTGCCTCTGACCAGCCCCAGCCGTCTGGTCAGGGACTCAGGAGGCTGTGTAACCAATGCCCTCCCTCCAGAGACCTCCTCCCAGCCAGAGACTGCTGGACACATGGGCTCCCTTTGCAAAGGCCACCGGGGGCCCCATCCCACACCCTGTTGCTTGATCTGGGTGTGCCACACTCCCAAACTGCCCCCACAGACAGAACTCCCTGGGTGGGAGAACTCCCTGGGCAGTCCCAGAGGAGCTACACAGGATCACTCCCTACAAAGATCCAGTAACAACAGGGTGATCCTGCTGGGGTCTTATCTGGGAGAGACACCTCCCCAACTCTGAGGACGGTCATAGGCAACAGTGAAAAATAATCATGAGGCGGAATCAACAAAAAACTCTGGCAATATGAATAATCAGGGTAGATCAACTCCCCCAAGGAACGACCAGGTAGATACAGCACAAAATCCCTTGCATAAGCAAATGGCTGAGATGTCAGAAATTGAATTCAGAGTCTGGATAGCAAATAATATCAGCAGAATGGAGGAAAAGATGGAATTAGAATTTCAAGCAGTAATCCAAAAGATGACCCAAAAGATGTCTCAAGAATTCAACGAATTCAAAGACAAAATGACCAAAGATTTTGACACATTGAGACAAGAAGTTACAGCCCTCGAAGATCTGAGAAATACAGTAGAATCCCTTAGCAACAGAATGGAGCAAACAGAAGAAAAGATTTCTGACATGGAAGACAAAGCTTTTGAATGCTCCCAAACTTCCAAAGAGGAAGAGAAATGGAAGGCAAAAATGGATCATTCTCTCAGACGGCTCTGGGACAACTCGAAGAAAACCAATATTCACCTTATAGGGATACCTGAAAACGATGAAGTGGCATCACAAGGCACAGAGTCTCTTCTTTATGAGATTATGAAAGAGAACTTTCCAGACATGCCAAGAGATTCTGAAATTCAGATAGCAGACAGTT
>CAUYRH010007182.1:0-12632 GCA_963574655.1 Perodicticus potto
GTAGTAAATGAGAAAATATCATGAATGTTACATTAATCAGGTGGATAAAAATATCTCCGATTGTATGGGAAGCCCGCACACTGTACTCCAAGCCTGAATCATTGTACACAGTTATGACTCAATAAAAAATAATTAAAAAAAAGTAATAATTTCTCTAGATGTTTTCTGGAAACTGAAAAAAATATATAGTCAAAACAAAGGAATAAATGGGATAGACGAGAAGGAAATTCTGAGATATACTAATTGAAATGTACTGAAAATCAACAATAACAAAGTACACAGTACTGTCACAAAGAAAACAAATATAATCTCCGTGTGTATATGTTCAGGCATGTTATACACCAAACAAAAGAGCTGTTAAAAACAAAAACACTAAAAAGAGAAGAATAGTGTTTGGGAAGTCAAAGTAATTTAGAAATTTATAGGAAGACCTATAACTCATATCCATCTGACACAGGAATAAAGGTCAGCTGAATTTGAAATTTTTTAAACATTTGACTATAGAAAATTATAAAATACAGTCGAAGTGACCATTTAACAAATGACAGAGGTAATCGCAAAGGGAAAGGCAATTTACAAAATGTAAAAAAATGGAAACATCTTTATGTTCTCCGAGAATAACAAACGTTAGAAGGGAAACAGCAGAACCAGGGATATTCTCCAGGTACCCTTATCAGCCACGTTGCAGCAAAGCCGCATTTTGGTTTTCTTTCTTTTCTCCCCTCTCTCTGCCTTACTGTATTAGAAAACAGGATGCACATAACTCATCTCCATACATCTAGCACCGAAAATGTGCTAGACCCACAATAAATGTGGAACTGCTGAACTGAACCATTAATTATATTAGGGGCAGAAGGAAAATGACTATTTACACAGGATGAAATCCAACTAAAAACCTGACATATGGGAAAAGGTTTCAGCTCCCCAGTGATCAAAGAATTGCAAATTAAAACAAGCAGGCATTCCCATTTTTTTCTCCTATGTCCTTAACAAAAAGCCAAACAAGATCACAGCCTCGTGGCCTTAAGCAACAGGGCAGCAGGTTGTGGCCACTCCTGCCTCTGGTCCAAGCAGGAAGTTGCTTACGAATTGTTTTAGCACTGCCATTTCTTGGATTCACTTATAAAGAATGTAGTAAAACTCAAGCATAAGCAACTTGGCGGCCAGGGACCGTGAATGCCCCATCTTTCTCCAGCAGCAGTCACTGAAAAACCTCCAAGGGCGGTTTTAATTTCCTGTCCCTGTTCTCCAGCGCTCTGGTTTCCCAGGCAGCCAAGGTGCCGGGTGAAGGCAGGGAAACCTATCCATCAATTTTGTGGCTGCCATAGCATGGCGATTTTGAATCTTGCAATAAAACAAGATTAATGGGCTTGACTTCAGTCGGGCTGACATTTCAGCGACGAGGGCTGTGTTCGCCAGGCTTCTGCGCCGCTCTCCCTGTTTCTCAGACATTGTGTAATGGCCAGCCAGGTTCTGCTCGCGGATACCAGGGCAGAACCGTGTGAGAGGAGCCTGCAGTGTGAACTTGGAAGAGACAAAGCCATCTGGTTTCTTCTCATCTTCAAGGATCAATGGGAATTTCAATGGGCATTGGGCTCCTGCAACCATAGTGGTGGTGCATGAAGCTTTGATGGTTTAATTGTTTGGGGATTCACTGTGTCCACCCACATGTGCCCAGCACCGGGCAGGCACCTGGGAGCTGGGAGGGCTTACAGGGAGAATGACAGGAAGTCTACTCAGAAGGAGAGGGAGGGCGGCTGGCCTGGCCAGAGCGGGGATGGGTGCTAAGTAGAAGCCCAGGATGGACATGGAGAGTCCCAGAGGTTGGAACAGGCCTCCTGGAGCAGGTGGGCGAGAGCAGGAACTCAGAAGCAGGTCAGAAGCAGAGGGGAGGCAAACAGCACAGGGGGCTGGGCCCAGGGGGGAGGGAAGCAGCGTGAGTGTTAGAGAAAGTAATTCCCACCTAGGGGAATCACTCCAAGTCCCAGCGCATCTTTGGCTTCACAGCGGGTGAGAATCCAGGACGAGCCAACAGGATAAAGAGAAAATGAGTTTTATTAGGAAGTATAGAAAATCTGCCCCATAGACAGAGTGGAAGCTGAGAACAGCAGCCCTTGTGGTTCCTTTAGCCCCTCTAGCAGTGGCTTAATTTTAGGCTAAAATTAAGGGGGAAAATATTTATGATATTTTTGGAAAGGGGTGATGTTTTCCTAGAATTGGGAAGACACCCTCCTTTTGGCTGACTATAGTCAATTGGGAACTCTCTGTGTGTCAGGTCCACAATGGGCAGGGAAGGTCATCTTAGCGAGCTTTATTGCAATGAGGATTTGATGCAGCTTAAAGGTCAGCGAGTGTGGATTCCTCAGCCATTAGGTTCTAACCTGTTGGAAGGTGCCTTGTCCGTCTTATTTTGATCAGGGTGGTTTGAAGCTTCTGACTCAGTTCAGCAATGCCTGGCAGTTCGCCATCTCATGAGGACACGGCCTGAGAACGCCCATGTCGCTTCAGGTCACCTCGCCTTCCTACCTGCAGTTTCTCACCTACGACTCCAGCTCAGACCCAGCTGTTCTCCCAGCCTCCTCTGGAGCCTTCCCTGCCCTGTAACTGCCCCTTATGTTCTTGCTGTTACACACTTCTGCCTTAAGACCACTATTCTATTACCTTAAATTTATAGTAAGTTAATATTTATACCATCTTGGCATTATTGTTTCTATATGCCTGTCTCCTGTAATAGATAGTGAGCCCTCTATAAGCAGTAGCATAGTGCCTGGAGTATAATAGGCACTCTGAAAATGTTTCTCGCACTTAAATTACAACTAATTTGAATATGCATCAAGAAGGGCTTGGCAGGACAGCTCCTGTGGCTCAGTGAGTAGGGCGCCGGCCCTATATACCAAGGGTGGAGGGTTCAAACCCCACCCCAGCCAAACTGCAACAAAAAATTAATTAATTAATTAATTAAAAAAGAAGGGCTTTGGCAAGTGCTGACAGGGGATGAGAGGCAGAGAGAAAAGCGTAAAAGCTACGATGGCTCACCTGTCCCCAGCATATACTACTTGCCGGGTATTTATGAGCTTTGCATGTATCTTTTCCTTTAACCTTCGAGCCCCTGAGATAGGTGCCTCTAATATCCTCATTTCACAGAAGAGGGCATGAGGGTGGGGAGGGCAAGTAACTCATTCCACCTATTCAGTAGGTGAAGAGCTGAGCAAAGGTGTAAGAGGAATGCTTTAATAGAAAAATGGGCAGAGTGTATGAAGGTACATTTCACAAAAGAAGAAAAATAAATGATTTTTCTACATCTGAAAACAAGTCAACCTCATTCATAGTAAGAGCAAAGTGATTACAACTATGCTAAGAGTTTTATCAGGTGGATAAATATCAAAAAGATTGATAAAATTCCTCATTGGAAAATCTGTGGAGAAACAGGTATTCTTCAACATCTGTAGAGAGATAAATGGCTATCACCTCAACAGAGATTCATTTGGACATATCTATCAAACTTTAACTTAATTATTCCACGTCTAGGTTATTTATTCTGCAGATGAACCTCTGTATAAATGAGCTCATTGCAGCAGTGTTGTGATAGAAAAATATTAGAAATAGTCTAAATAGTCATCAATATGTGACTGGATAAATAAATTATGGTCCAACTAAGGCACACAAAAGTATGCAGTCATTACAAACAATGAAGTGGTTTGACAAGAATTGAAACAAAATAATCTGTATTATTAAGGTATTATTAAGCTAAAAAGCTAGAGGTAAACAAATTCAAGTTACTGTACATTTAAATATACATATAGACTCTGTATATGCGTGCAGTATCTCAGAAAGGACCCTGGATTCTGGTAGTAAGTACAAGCAGACCGCATTTTATCATGCTTGGCTTTTCTTGTGCCTCTCCAATACTGTTTTATAAGTTAAAAGTTTTTCCAATAGCATATGCTCACTTCACATCTTAGTAACTCTCCTAATATTTAATTTTTTTTATTGTCTTTATTATTAAATCATAGCTGTGTACAATAGTGCAATCAAGGGGTATAATGTGCTGGTTTCATATACAATCTTAACTATTTTCATCAAACTGATTAGCATAGCCTTCCTGGCATTTTCTCAGTTATTATACGAAGACATTTGTATTCTGCATTTAGTAAGGTTTGCCTGTACCCTTCTAAGATGCACCGTATGTGTGGCCCCATCAATTACCCTCCCTCTACCCCAACCTCAACCCCCATCCCCTCCCTTGCCCCTTTCCCCATATTCTTGTGCTATAGTTGGGTTATAGCCTTCATATGAAAGCTATAAATTAGCTTCATGGTAGGGCTGAGTACATATTTTCAATTAATGTGAATGGTTTAAACTGTCCTCTAAAGAGGCATAGGTGGGCTGACTGGATACAAAAACTCAGGCCAGATATCTGCTGTATATAAGAATCTCATCTTACCTTAAAAGATAAATTTAGATTCAAGGTGAAGGAATGGTCATCTACATTCCAGGCAAATGGAAAACAGAAAAAAGTAGGTGTTGCAATCTTATTTGCAGATACAATAGGCTTTAAACCAACCAAAGTAAGGAAGGATAAAGACGGACATCTCCTGATATTTCAGACATTTTCATTATTATTATATCTGCTATAATGATTTGTCATCAATGACCTTAACTATTGTAATTGTTGGGGTGCTGTGAACCATGCCCATATAAGATGGCAAACTCAGTCAATACATGTGTGTACTCCAACTGCTCCATTTGCTGGCCGTAACACCTTCTTTCTCTCTCTTTCCTCAGACCTACTTACTCCCTGGGACATAACAATATTGAAATGATGCCAATTCATAACACTGTAATGACCTCTAAGTGTTCAAGTGAAGGGAAAAGTCTCATGTCTCTCACCTTAAATCAAAATCTAGAAATGTTTAAGCACAGTGAGGAAAGAATATCAAAAACTGAGGCAGGCTGGCCAATAGCCAGGCCTTTCGTGCCAGTTAGCCAAGGTATGAATGCAAAGGGACATTTCTTGAAGGAAATTAAAAGTGCTATTCCAGGACATACATGAGTGATGTGAAAGCAAAACAGCCTTTTAGCTGATATGGAGAAAGTTTGAGTGGTCTGGATAGAAGATCCAACCAGTCACAACATTATCCTAAGCTAAAGTTTAGTCCAGAGCAAGGCCCTAAGTCCCTTCAAGGCGATGAAGGCTGAGAGAGCTGAGAAAGCTGAAGAAGCAGAGGTTGGTTCATGAGATTTAAGGAAAAGCCCTCTCCAAGACGTGGCAGTGCCATCCAAGGTAAAGCAGCAGGTGCAGAGGCAGAACCTGCAGCAAGTTACTCAGAGACCTGGCTGAGATCACTGCTGAAGGTGGCTACATGACACAACAGATTTCCAATGTACAAGGATCAGCCTTCTATTGAAAAAAAGATGCTGGCTAGGACTTTCATACACAGACACAAGTCAATGCCTGTCTTCAAAGTTTCAAAGGACAGGCTGACTCTCTTGTTAAGGGTAGTCAGTGACTTTACGTCGAAGCTGATGCTTGTTTGCCATTCCAAAAATCCTAGGGTCCTTAAGAATTCTGCTAAATCTACTCTGCCTGCCCTCTGTGAATGGAAAAACAAACAACATGGCTGCTTATAGCATGATTTACCAATTATTATTATTTTTTCTTGGCGGTTTTGGCCGGGGCTGGGTTTGAACCCGCCACCTCCGGCATATTGGGCCAGCGCCCTACTCCTTTGAGCCACAGGTGCTGCCCAATTTACCAATTACTTTAAGCTCTCTGTTGAGAACGACTGCTCAGGAAAAAAAGATTACTTTCAAAATATTACTGCTCGTTGACAATGCACCTGGTCATTCAAGAGCTCGAAGGAGATGTACAAGGAAATCTGTGTTGTTTTCACGCCTGCTACCAAAACATGCATTCTGCAGCCCAGCGATCAAGGAGTAATTTTGACTTTAAAGTCTTATTGTTTAAGAAATGCATTTTGTAAGGCTGCCATAGATAGTGATTTCTTTGATGGACTTGGGCAAAGTAAATCGAAAACCTTCTGGGAAGAATTTACTGTTCTAGATGTCCTTAAGAACAATCACGATTCATGAGGTCAAAATATCAACATTGATGGGCATTTGGAATAAGTTGATTCCAGCCTTCATGGATGACTTTGAGGGGTTTAAGACTCAGTGGACAAAATGGAAAAAGAACTAGAATTGGAAGTGAAGCCTGAAGATGTGACTGAATTGTTATAATCTCATGATAAAACCTTTACAGATGAGGAGTTATTTGCTTATGGATGAGCAAAGGGCCTGGCACCAGGGTTCATGCATGTGATCCTAGCCGCTCTGGGAGGCTAAGGTGGGAGGATCCTTTCAACTCTACCCAGGTAAATACAAAATTTTTAAAAAGAGAGAGAGTGGAGGTCTCAAAGTAACTGGCAGAGTGGGCAGTCAGCAATCTAGAAGAATATCCTGGAGACAGCAGCTCTTAAACAATCATAGTGCATATAATTTTTTATGTATGCAGTATAAAATAAATCTAAAACAGCCTTTAATTATTAGTAAATAAAATTTCTAAGGCAAAAACAACAACAACAATAAAACCCGTCTAAGGTTCATTATCCCTTATGGTATTTATACTCACAGTGCCACAGAAATATATGTGGGTTTGATCCCTCCCTCGCCCCAGGTGTAAAGCAAAACCTTAGTAAGTTGCAGAATGGGGAGGCTCAGAATGGGAAGCTGCCTCCTACCTGAGATCACTGTTCCTAGAACAATAACGTGACAGTCCCAACTACTGCAGGGCTGGTCGCTGCCCTACTTACACTCTCCCATTTTAATCCCCCACTAACCCTGTGAGTTAGGGCTTCTCTCCACCTTCTTGAAGGCATGGAGGCTCAGAGCACCTGAACGCCTCGCCGAGCATTGAGGTGCCAAAGGCGTGGTGGCCAGGACTTCAAACCAGAACAACTCAGAAGGTATCTCAGTGGGACCCTTTCTGTCCACTCCACAAGGACAGATGGTGGAGAAGAGGCGGCCAACGTCTTGGTCAGGGGTGTGTAGGTCCCCTCCCCACCCTGCCCAGGGGGATGGGGCAGAGTAAACAGAGTGAGAACTGGTCACTTGCTGACATCAGCACTGAGAGAAATGATTAACAAATCAAAGGGACTGGTTTCCATGGAAACCGTCCACCTAGAGTGGTATCTGGGGCACTCCTGGGCGGATGAAGGAGCTTCTGAAATATTAGTAACAGGCCTGAAGGAAGACGAGCTGTCAGGCTGGAAATGCTACAATCTTTTAAGATTTTTATCTAAACACCTGTTGAGCCAGGCAAAGGAGCTGGGTTGCAACCCACAAAACTCTTGTTGACTGATAAGGAATTGTAGAAATTGGAAGTTGGATGAGACGCTAGCACGTGTCGTATCGACTTGGGAACAGGACCTGTCCGAAAAGCAGCACCCGAGACACGCCGCGCCACCTCATTCTGCTCGCTTGTGCTGCTGTGCTTTGAGACACAGCTGACCACACCTGCTCTCCTGTCCTCCTCCCGGCCTCCTCACCCGGGTTCTTTTCTTCCTGAACCATCCTCTACCTTCTCTGCACATTTCCTTACGTGCTCAGGACTTCTGATTGGCTCTTAAGTCAAGTCCTAAGGCAGCGTCTGCAGTCCTCACCCTATCTCCACCTGGACGCACCTCATGCACCTGTACCCTTGTCCAAGCTGAACTCTGCTTCCCTCCTCCACGCCCTCCTCTTCCTTCAGTGCCTAGTCCAGGCCAGGAGCTCAGCATCCACCCAAACCTTCTGGGAATATACTCAAACGTTCCTCTTTCTTCCCCTGCACGGTTCAGTCTGTGATCATTTTCTGACAGTTCTGTTTCCTCAGCACCTCACTAGCCCCTCTTTTCCATGTTTATGCCACGTGGAGTAGGCCCTCCCAGCCTCACACCTGCCCTCTGGAAGTGCTTCCAGCTGTGTCTCTGTGCAGGTGTGTCTAATTCTGCCACTCCGCTGCCTTCCCTGTGAGCTCCCCCGGCTAAAAACCTCCTGTTTCTTCAAAGTCCCCTTTAACCCTTTGCAATCTGATCTGGTCTGCGTCTTGTCCCTGTCCTCTGCCCCGTCCTGGCTGGGACACCCCAACCCTTTCTCCACTCAGGAGAGGCCCACTCATCCTCCCACACTCCGGATGCAAAGCTGCAAGTTCCCAACAGTAAGGAGACGAGGAGTTATATAACAGCGGCCAACATTGAGTGCTCCTGAGCCACACGCTGTGCCATTGCAGACCTGGTGTGCACCGTCTTGGGGACCTTGACCTTGGCCCTATGAGCCCACCGGCTTTATAGGTGAGGAGATGAGTGCTAACATTCTGTATTCTCCATTCACCCAGCTGTCTCCTATTAGATTGTACATGAGCTGCCAGGGATAGAAATGGTTATCTGTATATTCCCAGTGCTGGAAAGAACCAGGCACATGAGAAGGCAAAGAGGAAGAAGAGGAAGAGGAAGAAGAGGGAGAGGAGGAGGTGGAGGAAGAGGAAGCTCATTAAGTTTTTAATGGAGAAAGGAAGGGAAGGAGGGAGGAAAGAAGGAAGGAAGAAAGGGCGAAAGGAACACATTCTTCTAGATTCTTATTACAGCCTAAACAAAGGATTTCACAAGGAAACCTCGCCCTCTGTGCTCTGACTTCACACTCACCACTGATCACTGGCCCGGGCCCTCCAGTAAGAAGTTAATAACGCAGAGCTGGTAGCTGGCCCGCACTTGGCCGCCTCTTGTTTGCCCAAGATCTAGCTTCTGTGGGAGACCAGTCAAAACCAGCTCCAGATCTGAGCCTGAGTAGCCTCCAGGAAGGGTGAAAGTGTACTTGGCCCTACTCTACCATCTCCCAGCCACGCCCAGACGCTCTCTCTGCAGCTCAGCATAAGGGAGTGGTGCAGCAGGATTCGCCTTCCTGTGATTTTCCCTTTCCTGGCTAGATAGCTCTTTAGAGTCCAAAGTCGATCTCGTGCTCATCCCCATCTGTGCCATGGTGCCAATTGCATCCCAGGCTGGCTTGTTCACCCAGCTTCATCTTTTTTTGCATTACAGTAATAGGGAAGCTGGCTTCTGATAACCAGTAAATGACTGCCGGGGAGAAACTTCTTGGACCCCGGGCTAGCAGTACGTGGGCAGGAGTGAGCAGGGTTTGATGGCAACACCCACAGTATTGACTTTCTGAGATAAAATATTGGAGTGGGACGAAGAGCTTAAGGGAATCAATCTCACTGAGCTTGGCTGCACAGAGCAGGTTTTGCCACGCGATGTAGCTAAGAAAGCTCAGTTGCCTCCTTCCTGCCTGTGAGCCTGGGTGTTGTTTTTCATTAGAGCTGTCACTTGACAAATGCAAGCTTCCACGCTGCCAGCCGTGGGCAGCTGGCCGAGAGGGGGCCTGTCTGGAAAAGGCCATTTTGGAAGCCAAGGGAGCCTGAAATGTGGGGCCTGTGACCAGACCCAGAACACGGGGCAGTGAGCTCTGTTCTGGTACTGCCTTTAGCTGATGTGGCTGACCTTCTCCAACTACGCAAAGGGGAACGGAGAGGGAATCAGCACTTATTATTATTTTTTTTTTTAGTTTTTTTATTTTTTCGAATTAATATGAGGGTGCAATTCTCAGGTTAAATTGTTCTCACTTCCAGGGTAAAGTTCATTTGTGGAAGAGCCCCTCCCCTGGGGGGCGTTATACACCCTGGCAATGTGCACGTTAGCTGACATCCCACCTCTTGCCCTCCCTCCCTCTGCACTTATTAAGCCCTTACAGGCAGCCACCAGGCAACCTATTCTACATACAACACCTCATTTAGTCCTAACCTCATCACTTTGATCAGGATGGCCCTACTTTATGGATGAGGAAACTGAATCTCAAAGGAGGGAACAGCTTTGTTTGCTGTGCTCCTGGAGAATTTTGCCAGAGGAACAATGAACAGTCTTAGGAAAGGGTCTCTCAGACCTCTAGATGTTTCCAAGCCCAGAGGACGCTGTCACAGAATGAAACCTCCTAGTGAAAGGTGATTCTGGACATGCCCTTTATTCCCAGTTTGGCAAAGAGGAAAAACCTGAATTCTTTCCAGATTCATTTTTGTTTTATTATTTTAATTTAATTTTGTTTCATTTTGAGACTGAGGCTCGCTCTTTCACCCCAGCTAGAGTGCAGTGGCCTCATCATAGCTCACAGCACCCTCAGACTCCTAGGATCAAGTGATCTTCCTGCCTCAACCTCCCAAATAGTTGGGACTACACACCACCGCACGCAGCTAACATTTTTTATTTTGGGTCACAGACCAGCCTCGCTCTTGGTCAGGCTGATCTCTAACTCCTGAACTCAGGCAGTCCTCCCACCTCCACCTCCCAGAGAACTGGGATCACAGGTGTCAGCCACTGCTCTGAACAACACACGTTATTTTTTAGGCCACAAAATCATCCTTCTAGCAAATCTAGGCCCTCCAGTGTGTGGATACAAATAAGAACATAGAAAAAGGGCATATATTTCATGGCACCCTTCAACTTAGCCAGGAGATGCAGCCCTCTGAGGTCCTCTCCCCCACAAAGTGTGTCCTGGTGGGGTGGGATGTGGGGGGCCCTTGTGTTCAGTTCTCCCACCTTCTCCTGCCAGTTTTTTGACCTACAGGCCATCTTTGCTCCTTTAGGAAAATTCTGTGCCATCTGAAGCACAAAACCTCTAAGCTACCGAAATGCCATCCCTTGTGCCCTAAGTTCCGACACTGTTCTAAGGAGAACACCTCCTATAGTCGCTGCTGGGAGCCACCATCTCGGAGTGGCCACGTGGGAAGCCAAACCTGTCCCTTCTTCTCCCCTATCCTTATCTGTTGAAACTCTAAGCTTTATTTTTGTTCCTCCCCCTTCTTCAGCCAAAACAAAACACCTTACAAATAAACTCACATAAGAAAATCACTTCCAGGCTCCAACCCCTTGGCAGACGCGTGCAGGAATGCCAAGGAACAGCCCCTTCAAAACTGCCTCAATCTGCCTGCAAAGTGTCTGTAGCCTGGACATGGGCTTCACACTCACCAGACAGTTCCTTCTTGCAAAATAGGCAAAGAATTCCATCTCTCTCGCTCTCCTTTCTAAAGGAAAAGAGGATGAGGTTGGGGTACAAAGAGGAAAGTTCAAGTCTGACTAGAATGCATCCTGCAAGTTGCCCCAGTGCAGACACCCACAGTCTCCTGGAATAACTTGTAACTTCTGGGGCTCAGCTAGAGCCACCCCATCACAAAAACGTAGGACTGATAGGGACTGAGCTAGCTAGCTGAGTATCGGCGTAGATGGTGAGACCTCAGAGGATCCAGGTCTTGTTCCTGTATTAGCATGGGGCCCACTGCTGGGAGATGCTCAGTGGTGCTGGCTGGCACCCCGAACGCCACCCATCCAACAGCCTTCCCATTGTGGGATGTTTTGCATGGACACTTCTTGACTGTCACAAAACAGCAGCCTCAGCATAGACTGCCATCATGGCATGGTCTGAAAAAGTTGCAAAGAGGCTGTTGTTCCCAATTGTCTCCTCCAACTATTAGGACTCCACCTGCACTCACCCTTTCCAGCGTTACAGTCTCGCTATGGGAGCTTGTAACAGCCACCAGGCTGTGTTTGGCACGTCAAACAGAGCTACTCATGAGCCGTCACCCACTTTCCTGCTCAGGTCTGTACCTTCCACAACCATTCCTGCCTCCTGGTAACTGAGAGATTTCGAAAATGGACTTAAAAGGACACGCAGTAAAGGCCTGGGAAACAGCGAGTGAAATGTCAGGACACGGCCTGCAGGCCTTGCTGGGGCAGAACTGCTCTGCCCGGATCTCAGCCTATCTGCTGGGGGCAGTGACCTTTGACTCTTAGTGTTTATTGCGACCCCACACACCCCAGGCCACACACACAAGCAAAATGTCTGCCTCCATTGGCCAGAGGCACACATTTGGGTCATTTTATGCACACATACACACACACACACATATGTATCTCTATGAAGGCCTCAGCCCAGCTAATGTGAAAATGTCCTTCTCAGCTGGGGTCTTTCCTTCTGGTAAGAAGCCTTAAACCTTATGGACTTGGCCCAAAAGTCAGCCACGTAGACAGAGACCCACAGAACACTGCCTGGCACTCACGTGCCTTCTCCATTGCTGCTCAGGACCCCTATCGAAAATGGGCAGTGCTGTGGGTGTGGGGCCTGGGGGTGGCCCCATGGCTGGTCTGGAAGCAGCTCCTCCAGGGGGCAGGGAGAAGGAAGGAAGGCCGAGCACACCTCAGCACTGCCCTGCAGCTCGCTGCCCCTCAGTGCCAGGGCAGCCCCTCAGGAGACCACAGCACTGGCCACAGGTTCTATCCAAATAAGGCCACTGCTGCATCTCTCTGGACCTGCCAGCCAGGTCTCAGGCACTGGCTCTGGCTCTCCCCTCCCCAGACCTCCTCTCGGTTTCCATTACGTTCTCCAGGGATGAGGTTGGGGAACAAAGAGGTGTGTTCAGGTCTGGCTAGAATGCACCCTGCAAATTACCCCAGCACAATCCACCTGAGAAATCTTTGATTTGTAAGGAAAGGGGAGGCAGGCCTGCTGACCTCTGTTTTTCCCAGGAGGCTTCTGTAGCTGCTCTATAAATT
>CAUYRH010007184.1:0-58344 GCA_963574655.1 Perodicticus potto
AATATAGATGACCATCCCTTTACCCCGAGTCTGTATTTGTCTTTTAAGGTAAGATGAGATTCTTTTTTTTTTTTTTTTAGATTGAGCCTCAAGCTGTCACCCTGGGTAGAGTGCCGTGGCTTCACAGCTCACAGCAACCTCTAACTCCTGGCTCAAGTGAGTCTCTTGCCTCCACCTCCCAAGTAGCTGGGACTACAGGCGCCCGCCACAACACCCAGCCATTTTTTGCTTGCAGCCGTCATTGTTGTTTGGTGGGCCCAGGCTGGATTCAAACCCGCCAACTCAGGTGTATGTGGCTGGCGCCTTAGCCCTTTGAGCCAAAGGCACCGAGCCAAGATGAGATTCTTATATGCAGCAGATATCTGGCCTGAATTTTTGTATCCAGTCAGCCAACCTGTGCCTCTTTCGAGGACAATTTAAGCCATTCACATTAATTGAGAATATTTATAAGCCTGGTAGAATTTTGGGTATCAAGTTTTTCAAAAGTCCAGTGGAAATTTTTAATCCTTTCACTACTATGGAAGTTGGAATTTGATCAATAGTTTCTGAGTGAGTTTACTTTTGGGTTGGAGGTTTGTGCTCGTCATTGTGGAGGATAGGTCTGAGAATATCCTGGAGTAGTGGTTTAGTTATGGCAAATTTCTTCAACATGTGGATGTCATTAAAGTATTTAATTCCTCCATCATAAATGAAACTCAGTTTAGCTGGATACAGGATCCTGGGTTGAAAGTTCTTTTGTTTTAGGAGATTAAAAGTCGATGACCATCCTGTTCTTGCTTGAAAGCTTTCAGCAGTGAGATCTGCAGTTATTCTAATATTCTTCCCCTTGTAGGTTATGGTTTTCTTCCGTGTGGCTGCTTTCAGAATTTTCTCCTTCATATTAACTTTAATGAAGTTAATTATGATGTGCCTGGGGGATGTCTTATTCAGATTGAGTTGTGCTGGCATTCTGAAACTGTCTGCTATCTGAATTTCAGAATCTTTTGGCATGTCTGGAAAGTTAGTTCTCTTTCATAATCATGAAGAAGAGGCTCTGTGCCTTGCAAAGCCACTTCATCGCCTTCAGGGATCCCTATTAGGCAAATATTGCTTTTCTCTGAATTATTCCAGAGCTCTCTGAGAGAATGATCCATTTTTGCTCTCCATTTCTCTTCCTCTTTGAGAGTTTGAGACCATTCAAAAGCTTTGTCTTCAATGTCAGAAATCCTTTCTTCTGCTTGCTCTGTTCTGTTACTGAGTGAGTGATTCTACTGTATTTCTTAGATCTTTGAGGGCTGTAAATTCTTGTCTCAATGTGTCAAAATCTTTCATGATTTTGTCTTTGAATTCCTTGAATTCTTGAGACAACTTTTGAAGTGCTCCTTGAATTTCTAATTCCAACTTTTCCTCTATTTTATTGATCTTATTTGCAATCCAAATTCTTTTTTTTTGAGACAGAATCTCAAGCTGTCACCCTGGAGAGAGTGCCGTGGCATCACAGCTCACAGCAACCTCCAACTTGTGGGCTCAAGCGAGTCTCTTGCCTCCGCCTCCCAAGTAGCTGGGACTACAGGCGACCGCCACAACCCCCGGCCATTTTTTGGTTGCAGCTGTCATTGTTGTTGGGCGGACCCGGGCTGGATTTGAACCTGCCAGCTCAGGTGTACGTGGCTGGCACCTTAGCCCGTTGAGCCACAAGTGTCGAGCCCCCAATTCCGACTTCAGTTTCTGACATCTCAACCATCTATTTATGAATGGGATCTTCAGTTGTGCCAAATTGTTCCTTGCGGGGGTGGCGGGGGGGTTGATCTACTCTGGTTATTCATGTTACCGGAGCTTTTCTGCTGATTTTGGCCCATGATTATTTTACACTATATGGTTAGATGAGCAGATAAGGAGAAGTTGGGTTGGGTGCTCCAGGAGTAGTGATTGGCCAGTCCTTTGCCCAAAAGCTGGGACTGGTGTCTGTACCTTTTCCCCTAGAGCTTTGCCAAGGGCCCAAGGTGCTATGGCCTAAGAAACAGGGGACCTTCTTGGTGTGGTGGGGCTAAGTGGCTCTGTCTTATTTTGAGCTGGTCTCTGTCTTACCCTAGTTAATCAGTTACTCTGGGTTGAAGTCTCAGCTGTGGAGAAATACCAGCAATTGAGTCACCCCACCCCCCACAGGCAACAATTGGAAAAGGAAAATCAAACCTTTCCACAACCACACACACAGGGCATCACTTTGGATAGTCCTCAGGTGATTGGTCCAGTTCAAGAGGTCCAAATCAATTGTCCCAGTCAGCACCAGTCTCAGGTGGGAGGGTTCAAAATGTCTCCAGCTACTAGATAGCAAGAGTCTGCTGGCAACTCGAGCATGACTCACTGTGGTGCTCCATGAAGTCAGAAGGACCGACCCAGCAAATAAATTAGTCTGGGAAAGTTGATGTCTCCTTCCCCACCTTGTACCTCTGCCACACCCAGTCACTGGTAACCCTGCAGGGCTGTGACTCAGTTCACTCCAGTGAGCAGATGCTCCAGGGGTTTGCACCTGCCTGAGTCACAGGGAGATCTGTCTCCTCATCGAGGCTGCCACTCTCTGCCACCATCCAGCAGGGGGAGGTGAGACCTGACAACCTTGGGTGCTTAATGGAGGCTGGGGTATTTCACCCATTTCCAGCCCTGCCCCTGATTGATGTTGCTGACAGAACAGAACTTCACAGAATTTGTTTCTGTTCCAGCTATATTCCCATGTGTACTAGAGGCTGTCTGAGCAACTCAGCCCTGTCTATGCCGCTGCCCTGTCTTGGCTGCATTTTGTGTTGGGGAAAACCTTCAGAGCTCGGGACTCAGCTGTCAGTTCCAGCCTCTGTCTGCTGGCTTTTGTCTCAGCTATGATCCCCTGAGGGCCGGGTGCATCTGAGGCTCAGTGAAGAAGTCCTCTGGGTCAGCCCCCTGCTGTCTCTCTGCACACGTGTTCTAAACCCCACACTCCAATGCTGTTTTCTAACCTCCTTTTTCTTTTCTTTTTAGAGACAGAGTCTCACTTTATCACACTCAGTAGAGTGCTGTAGCATCACAGCTCACAGCAACCTCCAACTCCAGGGCTTAGGCAATTCTCTTCCTCAGCCTCCCAAGTAGCTGGGACTACAGGTGCGCACCACAACGCCCAGCTATTTTTTTGTTGCAGTTTGGCTGGGCCCATGTTCAAACCTGCCACTCTCAGTATATGGGGCAGCACCCTACCCACAGAGCCACAGGTGCCAACAGGTGATGCCTTCCAAACTTCCTTTTCTTTCTTTTTTCTTTTCTTTTCTTTTTTTTTTTTTTTTGAGACAGAGCCTCAAGCCATCACCCTGGATAGAGTGCTATGACATCCACAGCTCACAGCAACCTCCAATTCCTGGGCTCAAGCGAGTCTCTTGCCTCCGCCTCCCAAGTAGCTGGGACTACAGGTGCCCACCACAACGCCCGGCCATATTTTTTTGGTTTCAGCCGTCATTGTTGTTTGGCGGGCCCGGGCTGGATTTGAACCTGCCAGCTCAGGTGTACGTGGAGAAGTTAAGTTTTAAAACAATAAATGTTGTATCCATATGCTTTAAAGTGTCTTAGGAAATCCCATCATCTAAATGAAATCCAAACACATTGTACTCTCATTAAATTTTTCTTACTCTTCGTTTCCAGTCCCTTTTCTTCCCATTTTTTCTCCCATATACACTAAATTCTATCCACAAATAATTACTCACAGTTGTCCAAAGATACAATGTCTATGCTCTTTACTTACATTACTTCTCTTATCTAGATGATTTTTCACTTTCATACTGGTGGATCTTTCTTTCTAGAAGACAAGTTTGTGTTGATGATGACAATAATGAGAATGATAATATGGCAGGAGGAAGAGGAGAACGATGGTGATTGTAGCTTTCTTTTATTATCTATTTTGTTCAGATGCCTTAACTGCATCTTTTGTGTAATTCTTATAACCAAAAAATAGTTTCTATTATTCATATTTTGTTGTTGTGGAAATTATAGCTTGGAGAGATTGAATGACTTGTCTAAGACTATCCACTTACTAAGAATACCTTTTTTTCCCCAGTCCAAATACTAAATACACTCAGCAAACTATAAAAATTGATTTTTCTAAGAACACTTTTATTAGTAATAAAAATTGTAAAACTCATAAAGCCCTCCAGTACTTTCTCTTTATATTGTGCCTACTTGTATCAGAATCATTTACATGTCAGTCTACTCCACTTAATTTTGAGATTTTTCCCTGCTTCCCCTGCACACTATTAGGCTCATAATAAGCACTTTATAATCTTTTATGAACATAAATAAATATAAAAACTAAATTCTAAGTATACACAAGCATAGGCAACCAACCCAATAGTAAAAAGAAATCAAAATAATTTACCTTTGGCATTTTAAAAATTAGGAAATATCAAACCTTATTAAAATGTCTATCAATAAAATCCCTTTATTAATAATTATCTTATTAAAATATTATAATATCAGTGAGTAGAGAAGTATATTGAATTCATTAAGTTCAAAATTTAATTATTTTTCTCAACTATTTTTGAAAAGAGAAGAGCCAAAGATGTCAACACAAAAAGATCAGGGACTCTGCCAAATTGGCAATGTGATTGTGAAGCAAACAGAATAGTCTACAATTCACCATTTAGTGTTAGGGGTGGGCCTTGCATCAGTCATGAAAAGCATGAAAATTAAATAATTTGCTTTGTAATCTTATCATAAGGAAGCACAGGATGCTTCTTTCTACATCTTTTTTTCCTAATGATTTTCTCGTATGATTGCCCTTTAAGAGGGCCCAGTAGAGATCTTTATTTCTTATAAGCCGATCAATGTCTTTCAATTTTAATGTATAACCTCTTTGTCACTATTAAGACAGCACAGGGCAAAGGAGGTACGATAAATGTGAGCATGTCCAAGATAAAGTAGCTGATAGACTCATTAGAGTAATTATCAGACAGAGAGAGAGAGAATGAGCTGCCTCCTGACTTCAATTTCCACAACTTTGACCTTTAGATTACATTTCTTCATGAAATTGAGTCTGACTTTTCTAATTGTTAACAATTCTACGTTCTCTAGTTTCTCTTGTTTCTTTTTAGTCTTTGTAAATTTTCCCTCCCAGTGTATACTTGGGGAAAATAGTTTCTTTAGAAAGTTTCTTTAGAACTTCCCCCTTTATTACATAAGTGCCTTTAACTGGCGATAGAGGTGGGTTGCAATTTGGAATTCATTATTACTTTATAATAAAGTATATACAGCCTTTAGATACTTTTTAAAATGTTGCAAATACATAACTTCTTTAGGTGTCTTTAATTGTAGGTAGTTGGCCAAATAAGCACAGCTGAATGTTCTAATTAAGATTCTAGAAGTCAAATTTGGAAAAAAAATGGAAAAAGTCATTGGCAAACAATATCTATTTTTTTGGTGTGTGTGTTATATGTTTAAAATCACTCCTGAGTGGGGCACACGTATCGGAATAAAAATTGTTTTAGAGCATACCTAGTCTTTTGGAAGATGTTTCCTATCAAGTGGTATAAAAGTTAAACTGTATTATATAAATTTCTAATTTGTGAAAGTTACCAAGTATGTTTTGCTTATCAATTATATTTATTCAAATTTTATCTTTGTCCTATTAAATAGCTCAATTGAGCGATTGGTTCAGGTATACAGAGGCATTTTTTCAAGTTATATAGACGCTTGTACTTTTCCTCCTTTCGTAAATTTCTTTTAAATGTATCATTACTTACTTAAATCACTAATGATCAGGAATTAATAAACACACAACTTGTTTTGAAGTTGATCACATAATTGTTTAACACTTTCCTACTACATTGATTTTAATCTTTGGAGAAGCAGCTCACTGCATAAAGAATTAGTCCTTAAATAAGTCAAATAAGTTTTCAGTGGAAGACGGGAGGGAGGCTGAACAAAGAGCCATGGCAATTGGCTGTTAAACACCGTGGGAAATACTTGAAGACAAGCATAGAATAGTGGGTAACAGTCTGAGGAGAGGAGAAAGGAGAAATTATTTCTCAGTGCGTATAAAGTTTCTGTTATACAAGACAAATAAGTTCCTGAGATCTTCTGTACAACAAAGTAGCTATAGTGAACAAGACAATATTGTGCATTTTACAGTATTTGAATAGGGTAGATCTCAAATCACTACATAAGAGTTTCTACCACACACACATGTAACTTTTGGAAGTGATGGATGTATTTATTACCTCGATAGTGATGACATCATATGTATGTTGAACTCATCATACTTGTACATTTAATATGTGCAGATTTTCTATATGAATTATGCATCAATAAAGCTAAAAGTCCCAGAGGAGAGTCAGCAAGACAGTGATGCATTGTAAACACTGTTCATAGTTTGAGTAGCTTTTTCTTAGGCTCACATTGGCACTGAACATTTTTTAATTTTGGGAGAATAGAAAACTGGAAGTAGAAGCAGCCTCAGGATATTACTAATGTTTTGCCTACAGTTCTGAAGATTAGTAAGAACCTTGTTTTTTTTTCTTTTTATTACTTTGCATAGAAAGAGAGAAAGATAAATCTGTATGAATGAGAGGGAAATTATAAATTCTGTCTAGGAATTTATTCCTTTTTAATTTGTTTTATTATTGCAAATAAAACTTTTACTCTAATTATTATGGATGGTCACATTATAAAATGGTGATAATATATAATTTTATAAGGAATAAAATTCAAATTAACTGAAATAGCACCATCAGATAAAAATCAATATTATATGTGGCATATATTCCTCAAGAACATACATAAAATGTCTATAAATGCAACAAATTTTCACATGATTATTTGTTTAATCTTATAGAAATGTAATCATTCTATACTAAACTTACAAAGTGCCTTTTCCTTATACTTCTTCAGGACTATCTATCTTTTCATAATCATGGTTAAATTTACCTTAAATTATAACTTTGTCCATCCTAGAAAATTCACATTTTTCTTCTATTAGCATTAAATTATAATTATATACAAAGAATAAGTGTAAGGTAAACCTCTCATTTATTTTTTTAAAATTTGAATGTTTGTACTAACCCAAAAGTAGAAAAAGTGAGAATAAAGTGCAGCAATGTATTTTATCAGAAAATTACATGAGAACTTGATGAATAGATGTTAAGAAATAATGGTGAAATAAACTTCCCAAGATTTTAAAATCAGCCATTTAAAACTCAGACCATCCAATGTCTGAGTTACGTTGAAACACTATTGATGTTGGATCAGGTGTGTTCTGAAAGGGTGAGGGGAGAAGCAGAAAGGCCAGCTGGGAGGGAGGCTCTTGTAGTCACTCAGACTGGAGGTGAAGGTGGCTTACAGCAAGACTGCAGCATGGCAAGGAAGACAGGTGGACTTGGATGAATATTAGCATCCATGGATCGGCTGCTGACTTGGAAGGGGGTGTCACTTTCACCTCTACATCACACTCAGAAGCCATGGTAGACCATCAATAAAATATTTTAAATGCAAAAAATAAAATAAAATAAAACTTATGCCATCAAATGTCAAGTTTTAATGTACTTTTCAGTCAAAGTACATTTCTTTTTATGTAATTATGGTAACGATCAGAAAAACAGTTCTCTAGTTTTTTAAAGATATTATTTAATCTGTATCTTTGCTTTATTGATTTTTTTCTCTCTTTTTAAACTCATCACTCTTGCCTTATCTCCCAATCTGGTCTGCTTGCTCTGCTTTATTTAATTATCTTCCATTTCTAACTATCAAGTACCATTCTAAAAAGGTTTTTTCAGAGCTTAAATTAATAATGTGAGTGGTCATCGATTATTGCTTTTTAAAGTTCTTGTTTTCATCATTTTGAGTAATCTAAAAAATACCTTTTTTTTATTTTTTAAAGTGTGTGCTATGGGGTAGGGTCACAGTGTGAGCCATCCCACAATACAAAATATAAAAAAAAAATAGGTATATTTTAATTTGTATTAGATGCTGTCTATGTTCTCCCCATGTTAATGTTTATGAAAAAAATAGCATTAAACTATTTTTGAAGACTTTAAACAGAAGAAACAACTTTTAAAAAGTAAAATTTAAGTTTGCATGTTTGAATAGAAACTTCTTCAGTAGCTGTCAGTTGACTATATGTATAGGTCCTTTTTTGATATTTATGAAATTATATGTAATAACTAAATTATATTATTCCAAGGTAGTCAAACTTATGATATTTTATGTGACAACAATATATCAGTTTTTCAAAATAAATTGCATAAACTAAACTTTATTGAAATAATTCATCTATCCTGGAATATTGTTCTGTGTTTGGAAGTACATGTCCAAATACTAGCTATTTATCTCTTTTCTTAAAGTTGAATAAATGCCATAGCAATCTGAAAAAGGCAACTGCAGCTACTTAAAATGAACATAATTGATTACTGACATGCACTTTACAGAGGATTCTTTCCAGGTTATCTGTGTTTTTTGCTAATCCTGAATAATACTCTTAGATTTGACCCCATTCCTTCGTCTTTTCTCTGCCTCAAACTCTTTCCCTAATTTGTTTAGTTTGATTTGACAGCCCTTTTTCATGAGAATGAATTAAATGTCTTACAATCACTCTCTCTTTTCATATTTTCCTTTAGCTTGGCAGCAAACATTAGTTATGGCCTGCTATATTTTATTCCTCAAAGTGTTAATATGATCCATAAATTATGACCAATGGTAGGACCTGGTTGTTATCAATCACTAGGTAGTAATTGATGCTGTTTGAATCAAATAAATGTGATGTTTACAAAGCTATGACCTTGTCAGTCAATTTGGGTGCAACAAATCTATTAGATCTACAGGAACAGAATCTTAAAGATAACTGAAGATTGCAGCTTTCTGATAATTTAGAACAATGAGAATACTGTTTGTCTTTTAATATTCCTTGGTTTACATCATGGAATAGTCCAAAGCCCTGAAAAAAAATATCATTACTAATCTCTCTTGTGTGGAATCATAGAACAAATGAAAAGTTCTAGGTATGTTAATTCTGCAAAAAAGCTTGTCCAACCTCACAGCTTGTAAATAAGCATATAAAAACAAAGGCCAGATTTGTCTCATGTTGTATAATGCTATGGTTTGAATGTATGCCCCAAAGTTCATGCATTGGAAATTTGATCTCCAGTGCAACAGTGTTGAGAGCTCACATGAATTAATGCTATTATTATGGGATTAGTTAGTACTGTGAGAATCGTTCCTGAAAAAATGATGAGTTTGGCCCCCTTTCCTCTTTGCTCTTGCCCTCTCTTGCCCCTCTACCTATGACACAGTAAGAAGGCCAGCATGAGGTGCTCTTGGACTTCCCAGACTCCAGAATTGTGACCCAATAAATTTGTATTCCTTATGTATTACCCAGTTGCAGATGTTTTGTTATAGCAGCTCAAATGAACTAAGACATTATAGTGAGCCTTTAGCAGACATGAAACCAGAATACTATTTTCCCACCAACTCCCAACCCTGCCTCCTAAGGAAGTGCGTTATCTCTTTCCTACAACAACAACAAAAATTGACAGAAAACATAGTTTAGGATTAGATCTATTTTCAGTTAGTTTCAAAATGCAAATAGAGTTTACCCTATTATAAATATATATTATAATATATATTTGTGAATTATAAAAAATATTATAACATATATTATATATTATTAATAATGTATTATTATTATATGTATTTATATGTGTAAATTATAAATATATATTATACTATATATTTGTAAAACACTACAGTCCACCCAAGCCGCTAAGGCTATATTCACATATGAGAAAAAATAGTATTTACCTCCATTGTGTTGAGTTAACCAGGAATTAGAGTTTTGACTTAGCCACTTTTTTCCCTGATGACTATGAATTTGACAAAGAGTCCGGGCTCTCATAGGTGTAAGATGATGGCCTTAATGCTTATAAAAGTAAGACAGGCTTCTTATGTCTCCTATTCTGAGAAATTTCCAAGGACATTAGGTGTTCATTTGACATAAAAATTTCAGTTAGTAACTGTTGCAAGAAAAAAATGATTAGTTTTCATTTATTTGTCAGTTCTACTAGCCCCAGGCCAAATTTTTTTTCTATTTCGACTTTTTATTAATTAACCATATCTTAAGTGCTAAAAGCAACTAGTCGTTTTTAAAATTTATCATTTTTTGTATGTCATAATTTCTAGTTTTACCACTTTGTACTCACAAACAGGCCACAAATGGATTAATCATTATGTCATATAAGGATATAAATCCACAGCATGGGGATAAATTTTAAAAATAGTTTGTACTAAAATTTCTATAGCAGCTTTAATTTATTGAAGCCATGCTGTGCAGTGGTCATTTTTCATATTTTATTTCCCATTTGTACCTGGCAACCCCTCAAGGATGATCTAGTTGAAATCCCTTCTTTACCAGCATGAGAAACTGAGGCCCAGCAAATCTGAGCATATTTTCAAAGGACAAATGACTGAGTGGAACAGCCAACAATTGTTCTTGGCCTCTGGAATCTGAATTTTACATTTTTACCTCTTCACTTCTCTGATTTTGTAGACCCAAGAATTTAGGTGACTTTTGCCTCTCAAGTCATCTTCAGGTGATGATAATAAATGAACTGATGAAAATCTATTTGAGTAGATAAGAGTATAGTCATTTCTAAATGTCAGGGTTTTTTATTATTATTGCAAATATTTTGATGATAACAATATTTTTTGTTCACATGAATTGGAGTTTCATTAAATAAGTGCCTTAAATATATGACATGAGAAACACGCCAAAATAAATAATATCAACAAACATCTATCTCTGAGCTTCATACTCAGGCCATCTAAATGACAAGAGTACCTTGTAGACAGTGAAAATTAGAAATCCCTTTATCAAAAAGCCATTGAATGTAAGTGCCATTGAATGTACTAAAATATAATTTTTTTCTTTCATTCATTATCTCTGTTATGATATTTTATTATGCCATTAGTTTTTAATGTCACTTTAAGTAAAGGAAAATTAAAAATTTAGTTAGCATGAATTTTATCATTTGTACTTACATTGAGCAGTGCCAATTTTAAATGAAAATACGATTTCTTATCTAATTCGGAGTCACTGAAATTAAGCAATTCATAATTTTAGCTTATATATGCATACGTATTTCTTTCTTATCAGAATAGTCGAAATGTTGTGCATAATTAATTTAGCTATTTTTATTTTACTTTTTGATATCCACATATTCTGCCAACACTCTCTGCCTTCAGCTTAATGGTAAGTAAGATGGGACATAAGAGGAAAAAATTAGAATTTCCCACTTTCCCTTTCCTACAATAGAGCCTTATTTTCCATGCAAGTGGTTGGCTAACCCAGGGAAATAGCACAAGTAGAAAGAATACAATATGATTCCTTGATCACTTATATTCCTTTCTTTATCCAATAGGTTCTGAGTCAAATAGAGAGCATGGCTTCTTGGGGCCATCTGTGCCCCAGCTTACTCAGTTGTAGACATAACAGTCTTGTACTCAGTTCGAGTGTCACTGAGCTCCCACACATTGATAGTATAACAGAATTCTGTGCTCAGGAAACACCAAAAATGTTATCTATGAATGGGGTTGCAAACAAGAGCCATAGCCATGCGTATTGACCCATCTCCTCTGCTCCACATGCTTGCTTCACTGTCCCAACCAACTTAAAGTACAAAACAGAAAATCAAAGACCTACTAGTTAACAGTTTCCAGATGGTGAAAACCAAGCCTAGGATCCTTCAATGTCACATACTGATGAAGACAATCCTGCTAGTAGAAATAGAGTAGGTGACATTATGATGTGTCTTTAGAGTACTTGCTAATGTAAAGGGGACTGCCTCTCTGAAATACGAGAATTTATCTCAAAGGTATGAAGCCAGGAATCTGTTAAGAGAATACCTGTTAAATTTAACAAATATACCAATTATAATAACTTTTTTCAGTTGCTCCCCTGCCTCAAAGCAAGATTGGAGGTAGTGTCAATATTGGGAGAAAACACATGGACTTTGGTATCTGAAAATCTATACTTGATAGATATGTAAACAAAGGCCGAGGTGGTTGGGATTGAGCCTACCTTTCAGAGTTGTGTCAAAACCAAGTGTGTTAGTTTAGAGGGAGTTGTAATCATGATTCTCAGATGAAGAAGACATTTTGTTCTACAGACATTTTTTATAGATTATAACTGATTTTTTTAAATTTTGGAGATATCCTAGGATACTTAAGAAAAACTCTTATTAATATATTCTCTAAGTCTCCTACAAATGATTTTGAAAGACAAATCAACATGGGGACTATCTATCATGGCGCCTTGAGAGTGTCAAGAAAGATAAAATCAGAAAATCTCAAAGAAAAAACTCCTGAGATTTCATTACATTTTTCAAAACATCAAAAAAGGAAGCAGACCAAAGAGAAAGTTATGTCAGAATGAGAAAATTGTTCAAGGGCAAATCAGGAGTCTATTTCAGAAGTATTCCGGAAGGTGATCCTGAAGCAAGGGTTCCATGGGGTCCTTTTTGCTTTCTGTAGCAGAATCTTATTTTTCTCTCAATCAATACTTTTTCTTTATTGTTTGATTACAGAGTTTCTTCCTTCACTGTCAGTCCCAGTTGTTGGTTTCTCATGTTCACACCTACATTTTAAGCTTCTGTGTGTTTTCTTCTCTTTTAACTTCTCAGCCTTTAGCAGAGTCAAGGTAAACTATTTTTGTACGTCACATGAGAATGCTTGTCTCATTTTTCACATTTTTGCAACCATTTCTCCAGTCATTGTAAAATGCTTTAACGGATCAAAAGCAGTAATTGGATGTTATATGACATCTTTAGGCTACATAAGTTTAAAAGTTCCTTCTGGTTCCAGGATTTTATTACATCAATGTCATTGTGGGATGGGGATTTCTGCCATGAAAACAGAGCATTTAGAACCTGAAAACGTAGATTCCTTTTTCATATAATCTAAATTCCTTAGAAAACAACTCTTCAATCTACTTAAAGTCCAATAGCCCATTGAAATTACCACCTTTCCTCAGATACCACTGTAATTCTTGTTCTTACGCTTTCACTTTTTCTGTCTGGTATATATTTTTCTGATTTTTTATTTTCATAGTAGTAGTCAATGGATGTGTGTATTTTGTTGGTTTTTTTTTTGTTGTTGTTTGTTTTGCTTTGTTTTAATCATGAGGGTCTTTATATTTAGAATTAATTAAGTGTACCTTATCAATAAGAATATTCCTTTGTACCATATTTGTGGACCACTTTCTTTTTTTTTCCTTTTATTAAGTCATATACACATAGATCATGAATATGTTTATGCATTTGTGAGGTACAACGTGTTGATTTTTTATACAATTTGGCGTGCTTACATCAAAGTTATGGATGCATTTCTTGACTAATTATGAGTCAACGTGAGTTCTGAGATAATTCTTAAAAAGCAGGAATTTTCTGTATCATAATATGAAAGTCAAGAATAATCATCCTGAGAAATAAGTAAACAACTGGCTAATGATTCGTTTTTAAAAGTCCTCAATTTGTTTTATTTTTCACATGATATATCATATATATATGTGTGTGTGTGTTTGTGTGTATAGGTTTTCTACCTCATTAAATTGTTCTTCTGTGATCTTTTGATTAGCTTTTCTAGAGTTTCCATTTTTCTATATCCTCAGCATGAAATCAGCTAGAATTGGGACATAGGCATGTAACCTAGACCACCAGTCAATTGCACGTTTGTTTAAATTGATCAGCCAGAGGAAGGAGGCTCTCTGTGGTGCTTATAAGTTTTACTAGGTGGGTGGTCATAGAACATAGAAGTACTTGGCTTTCATTGCCGTAGTTGTTGCAAGTCAAGATCCTAGCACAGAAGTGGCTTTTGTGGAGCTGAAACAGGTGGATATTTTCTGTGAAGTCTCTGGGAAGCAGTAGTGTTTTATTCACTAGCCAGTTCGATGGTATAATTTCAGCCAACATTCCTAGAATCTTAGCACTAACTTTGTTTTTTAATTTTCCAACAAATCTGTAAGATCCTCAATGCCTTTTTAATTTCCCTCCCACTTTATGAGGCATAGGTGAGAATTAAAATTGTGTATATTTAAGATATACAACCTAGTGATTTTATATACATTGTGAAATAATCAAACTGCTATCACCCCCTATATTTGCCATCATCTTTTTCTTTTCATTTGTGGTGAGAATGTTAAGGCCTATCCTCTTAGCAAATCTCAGATATACAGTGCAGTGTTAACTACAGTCACAGTGCCATATTTTTGCTCTCCTGGACTTATTCATCTTACATAGTTACAACTTTTGGACAGTAACATTTCATTTTACCCTGCTTTCAACTCTGTGCCAAATCGCCATTCCATTGTTTGTTTCTATGAGTCTGACTATTTTAGATTCCATGTATAAATGAGACCCTACAGGTTTGTCTTTCTGTATCTGGCTTATTTCACTTAGCATATGGGCTTCAAGCTTATTCATGTTGTTGCATATGAAATGATATCCTTATCGTTTATTTAAGACTAAATATTTCATTATATAGATATATGGGTGCATATATGTATACAAATGTATGTGTGTGCACAAGTATAGGTACACACATGTATATGCATACTTATATACATATACACATATATGTGTGTATACAGAGACATATATATTTCTATACACATGTGGAATTTTCTTTATCCATTCATATATTAGGAGACCTTTAGGTTGTTTCCATTTGTTGGCTATTGTGAATAATGCTAAAATAAACATTGCAGGACATATATCTCTTTGAGATCGTGACTTATTTCCTTTTGGACTTGGGGTAGTTCTATTATTAATTTTTTGAGGATTATCCATAATGATTTCCTATAATGTCTGTACCAATTCACATTTCTTGAAAGAAGACAAATAGTAACTGGTATATGGAAAGGTGCTTCAGATTCACTTATCATTAGGGAAATGCATAATATGCCACCTCATACCTATTAGAGTGGCTATTAATAGAAAAATACAAAAGTAAGTGTTGGCAAGGATGGGGAGGCAATGGAACCCTTTACACTGTTGGTAGGAAGGTAAATTGACATACCTAATACCATTTTAATTTTAAATATAGCCATTTTAGGTTTAATTAGCTAAAATCCAGTTCTGTCACTTTTAATTAGTCTTCCCTATAATTAGTCAAGCTAAGTGAAGTCCAGTCTAGTCTTCCTCAAGACTTTATTCAATTAGGGGACACCTAAAGATGTATGAGCATAGCATGGTATACACATTGATTATGTCTAAGAGTCAAGAATCTCTAGCTGAGGTACTGGCTAGAGTATAATGCATCCTAATTAGCTTTGAATAAACCAATTAAAAATTTCCACTTCAGTTTCCTCATATGCAAAATTATCTCAAGAAAAAAAATAATTTAAGTTTTGGAAAAAAAATACAACAATTTTTAGATTTTCTTTGTCCTTATATGGATTTTTCAAATCCTTGAGATGAGGGCATTTATTTCATATTTATTACTTTATAATGAAAAAAGGTTACTTATCATTCTTAGATGTCTATATTCTATAGTGATGTGTTTAGCAAAAACCAATAATGAAATGTTAGTGTTACTATTTGCCCAATGCATGTGCATTTCATTGTTTCAAGGGGCGCAAGTCTTTTTCTGCATGGTCTTTCACTGCCTTGGTCTTGATTTATCACTCTGTCAAGAAAGACATTGTGACTTCCATACATTATACAAAGTAATTTTAAAGAAAAATGTGGTTTCATTCTTTGCCTTAAAAATTAGAATTAAACTAAAATCCAATTGTCTCCAATGCGGACTATTTTTAAAAGGTAAGTGAAGTCCAGAAGTAGCAATTTTATAGGCTAGGATGTAACATATTAAGGGTGATGAATGATAAGAATATATATTGGGAGAATAATGGGCTACTGATTAATATGCAGAAAAAACTGCATTGTTTCACTCAGGTGATGAGCAGTTTCAGGCAAAAAAAACAAATTCAGTCTGATGCTGTACCAGGTTGATTCGAGCTCTGTGCCTGCTTCACTGGCTTCTTTTCTGATTCTAAATAGTTGACTAACAATAGGGCCAATGGCCCAAAGAGGGCCACATGAGACATTAAGCAAATTATAGCATATCCTTATGTATTGAATTTTGGGAGGGAAAATGGGGGAATTGGAGGAGATAACAGATTTAGATATCAATCAAATTTGTCTTGAATTTCTATTTCCCTTTACCAGGTTGAGGACCAAGGCTAAGTATTGTTGTACTTTCAAAGTGCTTAGCACCCATCCTTAATGTTTAGCATTGTGGTGAAGGATGTATTTGATGGTCCAGATCACAGCAGTACCCAATTTGTGGCTTGCAAGCCACCTGCTGATTCTGTGAAAACTATTTATGTTTATTTGTGGTGTGGATATCACAAAAAGTATGCACAGATTTTTATTTATTTATTTAATTTTGACTAATTAGCTTTTATTAGTATTTGTGTATTTGACGTGTGGCCCAGGACAACTCCTATTCTTCCAATGGGCAGCAGAGAAAAAAAAATGTTGGACACGCCTGGCTAGAAGCAATTCTTAATAGCAATGTCAAAATATTTGGCTGTAAAACCAGCCAACCCACTCTCTAATTCATACACTTGTCCTTATTTTTGACTGCTATTTTTAATCTTTGCTTTAGCCTTATAACTTCATATTCCCTATTAATGTGTCTTGTTCTATATTGGAATTGATTCCTTAACTTCCTAGGATTTATAAGAAAACATGTTAGTTTTGATGAGTAGATGTGTGTTAGTGTGAGAGTGTATGTGGACCTACTACCTGGATAGGTAGATTAATATATCTCAGAACCACTACATCTTAAAGAGGTGCTTTCCTTTCAGGGAGACTAATTATGAAAAGTTTTTCCTCTGGAAATGTGTATACGTGGGCACCCTGCTTGACAAGTGTTTGGCAGGGTGTGTGCTTTCTCTGGGGGCCTTGTGTAAGAATATGGACAGAATGTGGATTTCCTTCTCACCATCTCTTGCACCTCTGCTGGGTGTTTTGTGAGAGAACAATGTGTACAACCTTATGAAGAAGGCCTGTTATATCTACTCTAATACATACATGTCTGTATGTTTATGTACATGCATGCATCATACTAGTGATGAAATTATAATAAGGCACTTAAATTAATTTTGGTAAGTCATAGCTATTATTGGATTTAAATTACTACCAACTTGTTACAGTATAATTATGTTCAGACACTTTGGAAATAATCCGAATTCACTAATTATTTTCTACTGAAAAACATTTTTAATTTATAAAACTTTGCATACTAAAGTATACAATACATAAGATACAAAAGTATACTGGAGAATTACAAAGTAGGATAATCATTGGTGAGATGAAATGTAATCAAGTCCTGATTATAAATTTTTGGTTCTTCAGCAGAAGTTTTTATCTTCTGGATAATCTCAGTATAGATACAGGTTGAAGTCCTGAACTGTGTTATTCTCACTATCAGTTGTAATATTTAGAAAGTATAATTCATAATAATGCTTAATCTGTAGTTCCCACTTTTATTATTTTTCCCACTACTAATATTGTGAAAAAAGTAATAAAATTGGGGCAAATATTGGAAATTTCTCTGCCAAGCAAGGAAATGTTGTTTTTGTTCATTTGTTTTACAGAAAAGTATGGGAGCTTTTCAATGACATATGAGAAAGGAGAAAGAGTTGCTATTTGAACTACTGAGTTCACGACCTCCTGTACTTGCCACTTTCTTAATTGTTGTTTTCTCTTATCCCAACATGGATACAGTAGTTCTGATCCCTTCAGAGCAGAACAGTAGAGCCACCAACTGCTTGGTCCTTCTGTCATAATCTGAAGCCCGCACTATGTAATACATTGCCACTAGTCACATGTGACCATCTATATGTAAGTTTACATCATATAAGAATGTATATTTAATTCCGCAGTTGTGCTAACCACATTTCAAGCATTGTATAGTCACCTGTGGCTGTGGCTACCATATTAGGAAGCACAAATGAAAAATTTCTATCATTATAGAAAGTTCTATTAGCAGTTCTGATCTGCCTTGCACTTACTTAGAATTTAATTTACGATTTTAACTTATAGTTCCCTGGAATCTTGCTTTAAATACTCCGATGAAGTAGTAAAGGTGTCATTTCCATACTGCTTGTGTCTTTTCTATTTAATAGTTGCCAGTGGTAATTAGTAGTGTCTCATAGGATGATAGGCTGCAGAGCACAGGAGTCTTAGAGTTTTAAGCTTTAACCTTTTGACAAAGGTGGACTTCCCTTTATCACAACTTATTTGTCGAAGTAGAATAATTCCTGTGTTTCATCCCATCTGGGATGAAATCAATTGAAAAATGCACCATTATTTTGTATATCAGTGAGTAACTGAATTATGACATTCCATTTGTTTCAGAGTCTTCCCAATTTCAAAGATGTCAAAATGTGAAGAAAAAAAATGACCACCTTAGATTTACTGAAATATAGTAAAATGTTATGTAAAAGCCAAACCTTTATTGATTTTCACAACTAAATCTCCATACAACATAGAATCATACTTGGCTAGAATCATACTTGGCTAGAAATCATACTTGGTAGTCTTATTGGACTGAGAGGTTTTCTAAAACATCAGTCTATTCCGTTAATCATCTTATGTATCAAGCTTTAGTCTTTCCCCTTCTCTGCCTCTTGCTACTGGAATTACAGTTCATGTTCGAACTTGATATTGACCCGAATTTATTTTCAAACACTTTGTTTTCTTTGTATCTGAATTTTGTTAATTTCTGATGACACATATTCAACCTTAATGATTTTGTTATGATGATATCAAGTATACTAATGAGCCCATCGGTGGCAATGTCTTTTTCTATTACTGATTTTTTTTAATCTGGCATCTCTATTTGGTTCTTCCTCATAATGTCTATCTCTCTGCTGACTTTTTCATCTGATCATATGTATGTCCAACTTTTTCTCTAGCTCTTTTATAAGAGTAATCGTCTATATATTCAATTTTCTCTCTGAAAATTTCAACATCTCTATTATACATAAACATAATTATGTTTATTTTTAAAAATCTCTTGACTGTGTTTTTTACCTGTTTGTATATCTTATAATTTTGATTAAAAGTCAGAGATCTTGAGTAGGGTACTAGAAATATATATATTTATCTGGGAATTGGCTTCCTTTTTTTTCTCCCTTTGGCTAGAGCATGATTGTGGCGGTGTTGTGCCAATAATAATCAGATGCTCAGTGGTATGGTATAAATATCCCCACCAAAACTCAAATTGAAATTTAGTTGCCATAGTCACAGTGTTGAGATATGGAGCTTTTAAGAGGTGATTAGGATATTAGGAATCTACCTTCAAGAATAAAGTAAGGCCATTATTAAGAAAGTAGTTTCCCAAAGGAAGAATGAATTTCATGCTCATATGATGCCTTCCACCCAGTCTGTGCCATTCTACTATGGCAGCAGAAATTGGCCTAAGACTCCTTCTGTGTCTGGCTATATTTCTCCATTTCTCTCTCCCTCTCACATGCTCATATGATACCTTCCCTTCCACCGTGGGATAAACCTTACCCAATGCCAGCACAATGCTCTTAAATTTTCCAGCCTCCATCACCATCAACCAAAAACTTCTATGTCTTTTTTTATAAAGCACCCAGTTAGTGGTATTCTAGTATAGCAAAAAAAATTGGACTAAGACTATGAATTTATGTTTATCTGCTTCTGTGGTTACTCATAGTTCACAACAGGCTTCTAATTACTGACTTGCCTTGTATTTAAAGTATGGATTGTTCTCTGAGGTAGTTTCTCTTGATGTCTATTCCACCCTCAAATTTGATCTTCCCTAGGAACCTATACCTGAGGGGTCTTTTTTCCTACAATCTTAAAACTCTCCCTGTAGAAGACGACTGTGTCCGTTCTATCTTTCTTTCTTCCTTCCCTTTTCTTTTCTCCTTTCCTTTCCTTTTTCCTTTCCTTTTCCCTTTTCTTTTTCCTTTCCTTTCCCTTTTTTTCTTTTGCAGTTTTGGCCGGGGCCAGGATTGAACCTGCCACCCCCAGTATATGGGACCAGCGCCCTACTCCTTGAGCCACAAGCGCTGCCCTATTACTCAATATTTTCTAATTTAAGACTAACAGAAAGGTAGTATGGCATTTTCCATTGTTTCTCTTTTATCACCAGACTCAGAGAAAAAACTATGTCATGTGTTCTGGAGATAGTGCCAAAATGACAGTCCTGCTATTGTTCCATTGTTACATAATCTTTATGGATCTGGACATAGACTGTATTTTAGTTCCTCTCCTGGGATATATATATATATATTTTTTTTTTGCCTTTTTTCTTTCTCCCAAGGGTGAAAGTATTTGCTGCTGTTTTATCCTTATGGCATAAGGCTTTTGTTCTTTTGTAGATATAGGAAGAAGGAAGCAGGGTGGGGCTTTATGTTTTTCTCCCAGTGGCTGTTGTTGCTTTCCTCCAGACCTGCACTGTACGGCAGCCTCTGGTCCTTTACCCCCTGTCAAATCTCTCACATGAAGAGTCAGTAATTTATGGAGAAGAATCTGCAAATGTGTGCAAATTCTCTTTGTGACTGCAGTAACCAGGGATTCTATATCTTCATTCCAATTCATACTTGGTCTTGAATTGGGATTTGGGTGACTGCAGCTCCTTGAAAGATAGATTCAAGAACTGTTATAATTTTATAGATCATCTGAACTCTTAATTTTATAAAAGTAGGAGTGCCTTTAATTGCAGCTTTCTATATCCTAAAGAGAAGCCAATAGTCTACCTGTTTTTAATTCCAAATAAAAAGAAGTACTGGGAGATGGTAATATACCATAAATTGGGAGCAGTGTGGCTAGCTAGCTATCTCAACCCTTCTCTGTTATAGTTATTTTATAATACTCTAAGTGAGGATAACACTTAGTATAATTACCTTTCCTAAACTTCAGATCTCTTATAGAAAATGTAATGGAGACAAAAAGAAATATTAAAAGTTTTTTTTTTTACATTTATTTTCCTACTACTAAACATATTATGAAGACACTTTATATGTGTTCCACAATAGTATTTCCATAATTCCTTCAATTCAACATTTCATGTGTTGCAAATGTCATTGATAATTTGAAATTAAAAATCTATTTTGTAAAGTGGAAAATTGAGATTTATAGGATTAAGTTACTTATTTTGATTACAGATCTAATGAATGGAAGGGCGAGGATATGTTAACACTTCTGTCTTCAAATACAATGACATTGTCTTTATGAATTGTCACATAACTCATTACAGAACAAAATGATCTTTAATAATAGGAAAGTTTTAAGGGAAATGTACAGACATAAAGAGATGCATTTGTTTACTTTCAGAATTTTGGTTACCCGATTCCACAATTTATAATGTTATATTCTACAATTTTACATTTGTAAGATTGGAAAAACTAAACTGCCAGTATAGAGAAGCTTAGTTACATGATCGTTTCTTAGACTCGGAAAACATGTTATTACACATATTATGATGACTGAGTAGGGCATTGTAACAGGCCTAAGCTATGGCTGGTAAGAATACTATTAACAGAAGACATATTTTTTTCCTTTGGCTATCAGGTAAGAGGCAATCTGCGGAAAACAAATAAAAGCTCCCATTTGGATGCCCCTTATTTCCTTGTCTTGCCTAATTGTGTTGGCTAGAACTTCCAGCACCATGTTGAATAGTAATGGCGGCAGAGGACAACCTTCTCTGTTTCCAGTTCTAGGTGAAAAAGCTGTCAGTTGAACTCCATTCATTAAGATATTAGCTGTAGGTTTGTCATAGATAGCTCTGATAAGTAAGAAATGTGCCACATGTGCCTATACTCTTTAGTGTTCTAATTAGAAAAGGATGCTGGATTTTATTGAATGCTTTTTCTACATCTATTCAGGGGATCATATGGTCTTTGTGTTTGCTTCTGTTAATATGGTGAGTAATGTTTATGGACTTGCATATGTTAAACTAGCCTTACATCCCTGGGATAAAACCTACTTGATCATGAAGTATGACTTTTTTGATGATAAGATGTAATCTTTTGGCTAGCATTTTGTTGAGAATTTTTCATCTATATTCATTAGTGAAATTGGTCTGAAGTTTTTATTTTTAGTTGGGTCTTTTCCTGGTTTTGGTATCAGGGTGATGTTTGCTTTGTAGAATGTGTTGGGGAAGATTACTTCCAGTATGGGAATAAGCTCTTCTTTGAAGGTTTGATAGAATTCTGGTGTGAAGCCATCCAGACTAGGACATTTTGTTTTTGGAAGATTTTTAATTGTTTCTTTGATCTCAGTGATTGAAATTGGCCTGTTCAGGAGATCTATTTCTTCTGGACTAAATCTAGGGAGACGGTGTGATTCCAAATATTGATCCATTTTCTTTACATTGTCAAATTTCTGGGCATAGAGTTTCTGGTAATAATCAGAGATAATTTTTTTGTCTCTGTGGCATCAGTTGTTATTTCTCATTTATCATTTCTGATTGAGGTTACTAGAGATTTTACATTTCTATTTCTAGTTAGTCTGGCCAAAGGCTTATCAACTTTATTTATTTTTTCAAAAAAGCAACTCCTTGTTTCATTAATTTTCTGAATGATTCCTTTGTTTTTAATTTCATTAATCCAGGTCTTATTTTTTGTACATCAAGAGTCATAGCAGCCCCTTCATGAAAATAATGTCTGTGTAAATAACTGGGGTGTAATTCTAAATACTAAACAGAAAAGACAGAGCGAGGAAAAAAATGGGCTCCTTAGGAATTAAGAAAATCATTATTCTCCTATAGACATTATAATAAAATGGTGTGAAGTGTAAAAGAGACTAAATGCAGCATCTTTCATTTTATCTTGCCCTTGATGATTTCATGTTTTTCCTGGGTTGACTGTTACCATGCTATATATTTTAAAAAGTAAGTATGTGGTTACACATAACAGAGTTTCCTGTGTCAATCCTATGTGAAGGTGGAGCTAGCTAGCATTTACCTACATAACTCATAATGAATATTGGGGACATTTTTTTTTCTCTCACTCTCACCTCAAATTAGGCAAACATTAATATGCACATAATATAGAAAGTTGTAAGGGTTATGTTCTATCTCTTTTTTATTTATTCATTTTTTTGACATACTCTCACTACATCACCCTAGGTAAGAGTGCCATGGCGTCACAGCTCACAGCAACCTCAACTCTTGGGCTCAAGTGATTCTCTTGCCTCAGCCTCCCAAGTAGCTGGGACCTAAGTGCCCACAACAACACCGGCTATTTTTTTTGGTTGGAGTTGTCATTGTTTGGCAGGCCTGGGCTGGATTCGAACCTGCCAGCTCTGGTGTATGTGGCTGGTGCCCTCGCCGCTGAGCTACAGACGTTAAACCTGCTCTATCTCTTAATTTCATTCAAAACACCATAATCTTGAAGACAATTGCTAATTTGAGTTTAGGGAGTTAAAACTTATCTAAGAATACATGGAAAATTGTCTATCATAGAATTATATAGTTAAAATCCAATGTAGTTTAAAATAACTAAATTAATTTGTACTATATAATAAAAACTATAAATAATTAACTATGGAGTTATGTACAATAATTATAAAATTATACATAATAAGTATGTAATTAATTATTTCAAGGATGATATTTCTAATAATAACAATAATGAAATCTATGGTGGTGCCTGTGGCTCAGTGAGTAGGGCACCAGCCCCATATACCAAGGGTGGCGGGTTTGAACCCGGACCCGGCCAAACTGAAACAACAGAAAAGTTTCTGGGTGTTTTTTCTGGTGCCTGTAGTCCCAGCTACTCAGGTGTTGGAGGTTGCTGTGAGCTGTGACACCACAGCACTCTACCGAGGGCGATAAAGTGAGACTCTGTCTAAAAAAAAAAATAAATAAGTAATGCAATCTAATATTTATAGGACACTTAAGATATAATAAGAACTTCAAATACATTGTGTCATTCAATCCACACAGCAAGCCTACGAGGTAGGTCTCATTATCATTCTTATTTTCCAAATATGGAATCTTGAGCTTTCCACATCTACATGTGGTTCATTGGATTGTCAATGTAACAGGCTGCTGAGATTAAATTCCAGTAGCATGTAAAATGCCTTAGCCACATCAATGGGGAAAAAGGATTTCTTGTGTCTCATCATATATTATCTACTCACTGTAAATATCTCCTGATACTTTCCTTAATTTCCCATGTTCTTTCCTGTACTGCTCAGTGTGTAACATCTGTTGCAAGTATTATTATCCTGAATTTAAATATCTTATCTTTTTATAAGGATCAAGAATTATTTATTTATGTAGTTAGTTAGTTAGTTAATTATTTTTGAGACAGAGTCTCCCTTAGTACCCTGGGTAGAGTGCCATGGCATCATAGCTTATAGCAACCTCAAATTTTTGGGCTCAACAATCCTTCTGCCTCTGCCCCCCAAGTAGCTGGAACTAAGGAATGATATTTTAAACCTGTGTATTTCCCTCATATTTACTATTTATGATCATGGTACAGCATTGGAAAGAGATTTTTAAAAGTGCATCTACTGAGAGCAACTACCTTATTGTGGTGTAACATGAAAAGCGATGATGAATTTCACATCGGGGAAGAACATTGACTCTGAAGCTCTTTTCTCAGGTGCTATAATCTGACTTATCCAGCTCCCAGTTTTTCTGTTCAATCACTTTTGATATAAACAATGGAAATATTTATGGTACAGAAAAGCATTTCCCAAATCTTTCTGATAATAAGGATGGCCTGAGAAACCTGGCAAAATGCAGATTTCCAGGTCTCTCTTTAGGTGACTTCAGGAATTCACATATTTATAAAGTGTTCCTAATGATTTTTATCATAGAGAAAATCTGGATGACATCAGATTACATATTATAAAGCACAGGAGGAAAAATTTGTTGTCATAAAACACTAATGGGCAAGGGATAACATAGTTTCTGGAATCAAGCAGAAGTGGGCACAGGAGTAAAAGAGAACAGATACACACACAAAAAAAGTTTTTTAATATTTCCCTTGATCAACTGATTTTGCTGTAAATCATATGTACTCTTTCCACTGCAGGTAGTGACATTGTTGTGACACGTAGCTTTAGTGAGAGAGAATTAAGGTCTAGTTTTGAACTTCATGTTCTGGGGCCTGTTCTGACTCACAGTTTCTGGATGATGTATATGGCATTTTCAAGGATCACTTGATTTGTTTTGGCTTTAGGGATAAATATTTGGTTCCTTCAAGAAGAACATTCTGCTTTTAGTAATAACTGGGTTAGTGTGGGTCATGTGCCAGTCCAGTTGAATATACATGAAGCAATTGAGATTGAATGTCAATTCCTTACATATCTGAGTTTCATGCTATCAGTGACCTTACAAATAGAGGTCAGAAGAACTTTTATGTTGAAAATCAGTAGAGTGTTACCTTTACTATGGGAGAAAACAACTTTCTTCAGATATTAATGTCACCATTAGAGTAATTGCTCTGTAAAGCTCTGTCTCTAGAGTTCCATTCCCTGTTGAACAACAAATCTTTATCTTCACCTTAGTATTCAGGTCATTTTTCATAAGCAGCATATAAAGAACACATTAATCTTTATAGATGTCTGCCTATATTTTTATCCCAAGGTTAGTTATTGTCAAATGTTTTTAACCCACAACCTTTTCTCTTGCCAAAAGTTCTTTATTAACTCCTACAAAAACTCAGCCTTTGAAAAGAAAACATTGATTTTTCTTAGAGATGATTATCATTACCTGAACGTGAGGCAAACAAAGTTAAGTCTTTTGCCTGACTTTTAATAGTAAATGATGTGCCAGAACATGCAATGAACAGAGATATTTTAACCCCTATCTTAATCCATTTGTGTTGCTATAAAGGAATATCGGAGGCTGGGTAATTTTTAAGGAAAAGAGATTAATTTGGCTCACAATTCTATAGGCTGTACAGCTGCATGTGAGGGCCTCAGGAAGCATCCACTCTACTCACAGGGGAAGATAAAGAGGAGCCATGAAGTGCAGATCACATGGTCAGAGAGAAAGCAAGGGAGAGAGAAGGGAGGTACACTATCTTTTAAATAATCATATCTCAAGGGGACTGATAAAGTGTGAGCTCACTTATTACCAAAGAGTGGTGCCAAGTCATTCATGATGAATTCACCTCCATGATGAAGATACCTCCACCAAGGCCGCACATCCAACACTGGGGTCAAATTTCAACATGAGATTTAGAGGTAAAATATCCAAACCATAGTACCTCCTAGCCCCTAAACCTCACTATTACATTATACTAAAGATGTAGATTAATAAGATGATGGAACATATCAACTAAAAACGTGAGCAAGTAAATGATATTCGTTGCCTACAAAAGTGTGTGTTTCTAAAAAATGACTCAGAAACACGTCCTCTGTTGGCTGACTAGAATAGGTCAATGCTCATCTTCTCCACAGAGAAGGACCAGAGTGACAAACAGATAACTTCACATCACATGTCTGAAGGGGAACATTGAAACTGAGCAAGGAGTGAAGAGATGTGCAAACTTGAGATGGCAGCACAGTAAGGGAAGAAAAGTGTCAATCCAAGTTCTTTTTGGAGTCAAGAGGGACTCCCACTGCTGAGATAGGCAAGTTTCATAGCAGTCCACATTCTCACCACAGATTTCTGTAATCCTAGCTTCAGGAGAGAATCTCAACCTTCACAGGCCCTCAGCCCAGTAAAGGAAGCTGCCCGGAGGCGGTGAGGCAGTATTTCTCCAGAGAGGATATGTACACCGGCTCCGTTCCACTCTCTAGAACCCAGGATACTGCAGCACAACACCCTTTTAAAAGAAGAGATAGCACTAGAATATATCCTGTCCTGGGGACCAGGAGTCCCTGCATCTCTACTACCCTGAGGCCCTTCTGGCATCCTCTACATCCTCCCAGAGGGCTGTAGCATTGCAACACCAGCAAAGTCCAGCAATGCATTCCTGACTATGACACCCAAGCCCATAAAGGGCCTGCAAACTTTGGTCCAACACAGCAGAGAGGCTTCTCACAGAATAGATGGAGTCCACATGCTGACTCTCAGAGCCCAGAGCTCCCTTTGGTGGGCATGCTGTTGCCCATGGTGACAACACCCCATTCAGTATCAGAGTTTCTGAGTACCTAGGAATGACCACCAGGTCTGAAGACCAGCCTGCTTACTGTTCCTGCCTCCCCATCAAAGTCATGATAAAGTCTCCACAAATAACTTCAGCCTGGCCACCAATGCGCTTGCAAATGATGCTGATATTGATCACAACTAAATACATTATATGGAAACTATATTACTATGCTCACCCAGAGCCAGAGCCAAATCAAACATGACATGTCTAAAGAGACACAATAGTTCTATAGTCATAGACACTAGAGAAAAAGGAATCCGTGGAATGCCTTCCAAGAAATTTAAAATAATGATAAAAACTCAGTAAAATGTAGGAGAACACAGATAGACAATTCAACAATTAAAAAAATAATTCATTAACTGAATGAGAAATTCACAAACACCGTAAAGAAGAACCAAAGAGAATTCTTACGACTAAAGCACTTAATGAATGAAATGTTAATACAACTGAGACTTTCAAAAACAGATTAAACAGAAGAAAGAATTTCTGAACTTGAAGAATTTCTGAAATTAAAGAAGAGATGGGAAAAGACATAGAAAACCTATTTAGTGAAATGATAGCTGAAAATGTCCCCGGTGTCAGGAAAGATGTGGGTACATAGATGGAAGAAACTCCAAATTTCCCAAGTGGATTTATTCCATGAAGATCTATAATGAGCAACATTGTAGTCAAGCTTCCAAAAGTCAAAGACAAAGAGAAAAATTGAAAAACATGAAGAGAAAAGCATGAAGCCACATATAAGGTAATGTCCATTAGACAAATAGCAAATTTTGTGGGAGAAACCTTATATGCCATGAGAAGATATATTGCAGAAATAAAAAAACAAACAATAAAACACCCTATCACCCAAGAATACTATACCCAGCAAAGCAAAGCTATCTTTCAGGAATAAAGGAGAAATAATGTCTTTCCTAGAGAAACAAGCAAAGAGGAATTTATCATCACTAGATTGTCACCACATGGAATTCTTTATAAAAAAATTAAAACTAAATTTTTATTTTTCAAAAGGAGAGCTAGAAGTATCAAAGTGTCATCTGAAATTAAGCAAGTCACTTCATCTGTCCAAGGCTGGTTTTCTCATCTAAAATTAGAAAATGGAAACATTGCTATTTTTTTTCTAGTTTTATAAAAAATGACAAAAGTAAATACTACATTTTCAGACAACTTTGACCCTATTTCTACTGTTCCAATTTACCTTAACAGGTTTCTGCATAATAGGTAGGGATATTATTTTATTCCCATTGAATTTTAGGAAAAATTGAAGCACAAAGATGTTAAATAACATGCTAAGAAGCCAAAGTAACTTTGTTTTGTTGAAAATACAGTAACATTAAAATTGGTTTAAAAGATGTTTAAAATAGAACTTCATTTAAAATGAAGTGTCCTATGAGATAATATAGTCCTATAAAGAGTCTTATTTCCCATGTAAAATAATAATCCTGCTTTCTATCTATTGAACAGGGCTTTTTAAAATTCGTTTTTTTTTTATTAATTTCAGAATATTAGAGGGTACACGTTTTGTTTACGTATTTTGTTTTTATACAAATTGAGTCAAAATATAAGTGTGCCCTTCAATCAAATAGTATACACTGTATGTCTTATCTTCCTCCCTACCCCCAGCATGATTTTCATTGAGATTTACTTTCATATGTGCACTTAATTGTGGATAATTTAGTTTCAAATTGGCATTGAGTACATGTGTTTGTTTCTCCATTACAGTGATGTTTCACTTAGAAGAACAGTTGTCAGTTCTATCCAGGTTATTATAAAAAATTACTAGATTACTAGCTGAGTAGTGCCTGATGGTATGCATATGTCACATTTTATTAATCATTCATGTATTTGGTGGGCATTTAGTTTATTTCCACATCTTTGTGATTATGAATTGCACTGCCATAAACACTCAAGTGCAGGCGTCCTCCTTACAAAATGACCTTTTCCCCTTCAGGTATATTAAGAGAGTTCTACATCAGGATATGAAAGGACAATCTCCTCCATTATAAAAATGCATGAAAATGTAAAATTCACTGGTATGGTATGTACACAAATTAGAAAGAAAACAATTAAACTTTATCACTTTAAAAAACCACCAAACTGAAAACATAAGCAATGAAAGAGGAAGAAAGGAACAAAGAATTTTCAAAACAACTGTAAACAATGAAGTAAATGATAAGAGGAAACATTTGCCTAATAATAACAGACTGGAATGAAAATGGTTTAAATCCTATAATTAAAAGATATAGCCTGGATGAATGGATTTTTTAAAAAAGACTTAGTTATATGCTACTGAGAAGAGACTCACTTCTGCTGAAAGGAAATACACAGACTGAAAGTGAAGAGATGGGAAGTGCTATTCCATACAAATGGAAACCAAATGGGAGCAAGAATAACTCTAGTTAGAAATAGACTTCAAATAAAAAATCATAAAAAGAACAAAAAAGGATGCAATTCATTATAGCATGTTTAAAAATTAAAATTCATGCATACAAATGGCCAGAGAAGTATGAAATTTTACACAGCCCTTAACATCATCATTTGAGCACTTATGGCATTGGTTAGACCAAGCAGAAAACATGTCAGTAAATTAAGCAGAAGGACTGTCCCAAGAACACAATAACTCTCCAGGCTTCATGTCAGTCACATAAAAATTTAAGCAACAAAATTGTCCTCAGACATCCCATTCCTCTAACCATTCCCATAGCCCCACCCATACCCCATGCTCACACTGAAGCCTTACACCTCACAGAATATTGTAATGTTCCCCACTATTAATGACGAATGCTGCTGTGGCAGGAAGTCTTGGCACTTTCTTAGCTGGGCTTGGAATCTGCTCAGTTGCTGTGTTTGAATGCACAAGTCCCACTCCTTCATCCAAAGTGTCATCATTTGGAGATGGGTGTTGAGCATAAGTTGTTCTGTGCTTTTCATCCACTCTAACTAGGTACCATATTCCTTCAAAGAGTGAATCTATTGAACCATTGGGAATATAGTTGACCAAATGATTGGTGTCTTCTCTGAGCTTCATGGTTAGAACACAGAATTATTGGTCTCCAACGTAAATTTTTTAAAGACGTAAGAGTTTTACACTTACAAACAAGATTACTGAAACTCTTATGGTTCTTTAAAAACATTTTTAGTTGAGGAATGTCTTAGAATGTGATATGCACAGCCTTCTTTGTAAACATGAGCTTTTTCTAACATTAATAATCCTTGAGGAGGAAGAAGAGTTGGGGTAATAATCTTGGTTCTAGAATCTAGAATGTTGCTTTAAGTCTAGGCCAGCAGTGACAAACACTATTGTAATGGCCTCTGAACAGAGAGAGAGAGATTACCATTAAGCAGGCTTCTGATATCTAAAACTCAGTGCATTTGGGGGCCATGGCTGTCGCTCTGGCTGTGCCTCTCAGTTCCTGGAAGATTGTACTGAACAACACTGACACATTACTGAAGGTGTGTATAAGGAAGTTAGTTGTAATTCTTTCTTGCACCTTATTTTGGAAGACAAATGAAACATTTTTATGACTGCCTTTTTATAAATTTAAAATGAAAAGAATGGATGGAGGAGGGTATTTATTAGTTACTTCTTTTGCTTCAGTGTTATAAATTCAATAGACTGGCAACCTGAATTCATAATATAAAAGAGATCTTTTCCCCTTTTTTGAGGTGGGGAGGTGTATCAGTTGAATGAAAATGAGAAGATATAACCCAAGTCTTATAAAGTCTGACTGGGAGTATTCCACTTCAAGATCTTGAAGTAAGATTTATAAAGCATTTTCTGTCTTTAAACTGACAAAAAATAAATAAATAAAATAAGCCTGTCACATGGGATGAATAATAAAATTGGTTAGACGGTTCTGTAAATCTTTTCAATGCTGAACGGTGATATGAATGTTATAGGTTGTAATAAAGAGATAGTTGGAACTAATGTACAGAACTAAATATTTTAAACTTCATTTGTTGTTAAATTCTATGAAATTTCAGTTATCTAAAATAAGCATACACAAATATGAAATTAACGTTCGTGATTGCAAGGTAATATGTAATGTAGTGTTTGTTAGATACTTTTGTTTAATATTAACAGGTATAGTTTGATTTGTACAGTCATAATTTGTTAAAATGACTTTATTTTAACATCCACTGATGTAGATTAATAATGTAAGTTCAGATTTAAAGAATGATGGGAAAGCGGTGTATGTAATACTTTTCAAATATTGAGAATTTGGTATGTTTTGAAGAGAGCAATTTAAGTTTTGGGTGGAGGAAATTTTCTCAGAGTCCATTGCTGGCAATGGGCAGGCACAGAGCATTAACCATACCCCTTATTAATGGTGAGGTGAATAACATTGAAATAAAGTTTTCAAGAAATAAAAAAAGAACAAAAAGGTTATTATATAATAGTAAGGGGATTAATAGAGCACAAGGATATAAAAATTTTTAAACATATATGAACCCAACACCAGAGAACTCAGTTTGATATATATAGCAAACATTCAAAAATAGAGAGATACCAATAAATTAATAATTGGGAAATAAGCACGCTACTTGGACTAGGGAAGAGAGGATCTAGACAGAAAATCAACAAAGAAATATCTAAGTTAAATGTCACTCTATATCAAATGGACCTAATAGAAATTTACTGAATATTTCATTTAGCAGTTGCAGAATTCTTCTCATCAACATGTGTAACATTTCCAGGATAAATAGTGTGTTAAGGCAGAAAACAAATCAACAAATTTTTAAGTCAAAATCATGTCAATTATCTTTTCAATGTAAAAGGTAATAAAACTGGAAATAAATAATCAGAGGAACAGGAAACTATAGAAGTATAAAAATTAAACAACATGCTTCTGAGTGACTAGTGGATTGATGAAGAAATTATGAAGGAAATGAAAAAAACTGAAACAGGTGAAAATAGAAAAAATAATGTGCCAAAATCTATGGGATATAACAGAATCCAATACAAAGAGGGAAGATTATAGCTAGCAATAAACACCTACATCTAAAAAAAAAATTAAAAATAACCTAACATTGAACACTTAGCTGAAGAAACTGGCAAAACAAAAAACTACTAAAGTCAAAATTAGCACAAAGAAAGAAATCATAAAATTGAAAGCAGAACTAAACAACACATAGACTAAGAAAACTACAAAACATCAAAAACTGAAAATGTGGTTTTGAAAACTACAAACAAAATTGACAAAACACTATCTAGAACAACCAATTAAAAAGAGAGACCATAAGAAACAAAATCCAGACTGAAAAATGAGGCAGTATAATTGATACTAGGGAAGTGCGAAAGATTGTTGAGACTACTATGAACATTTATATGCCCCAAACTTGGGAGCCTAGAGGAAACATAACTTCCTAGACACAAATAATCTTTCAACATTGAACCAGGAAAAAATAGAAAACTTAAATATATTGATAATGAATAATGAGATTTGAATCAGTAATAAAAAGTCTTCAAGGAAGAACAGCCCAGGATTGGATATCTCTCTTCACTGTTGAATTCTAACAAACTTTTAAAGAATAACTAACACCAATTATTTTCAAGCCATTTCAAACAATTGAAAAGGAAGAAATTCTGTTTAATACCATAATATGAAACCAGTATGAGCAATATCTACATGCCAATATCCCTGGTAAATAGAGATGCCCAAATCCTCAAAAATCACTAATAAATTCAATCTATGTCAAGTCATGGAAGCAGCCCAAGTGTCCATTGACCCATAAATGGATTAACTAATTGCGATATATGTATACCATGGAATACTATGCAGCCATAAAAATATGGAGACTTTACATATTTTATGTTTACCTGGATTGAACTGGAACATATTCTTCTTAGTAAAGTATCTCAAGAATGAAAGAAAAATTATACACTGTACTCAATACTATTATAAAACCAATATATAGTTACCTACATACTCATATGAATGATAGAACACAACTATGGTCCAGAAAGAAGGAGGAAAGAGGAAGGAGGGGGGAGGGGAAGGGAGATGGTTGGTATTTGGTAGAACCTCACATAATGTGCACAATGCAATGGTACATTCCAAAACTATTAAGAGTAGAAGTAGAGTATCAATGTCTTACCACAACAAATAAGTGAAGTGATGGTTATGTTAACCAGTTTGATGTAAGCATTCCACATTGTATATCAAACCAGCACATTGTACCCCATCAATTCATTACTGTACATAGTTATGATCTAATAAAAAATACAAAATGAGCAAAGAAAAAAATTAAATCTAACAGCACATCAAAAAGATTATACAGCATTATCAAGTGAGATTTATCCCAGGGATGCAAGGATGGTTCAACACACAAAAGTCAATAAATGTGATGCATCACATCAACAGAACAAAGGTCATATGATCTTACACATTATGAAAAAGAATTTAATAAATTCTTTTATCATTCTATTATGAAGAGAATTCTATATCCCTTCATAATAGAAACTCCCAGAAAACAAGATATGGAGAAAGAAACCTCAACACATAAAAGCCATATGTGAAAAACCAATAGATAAGATCATATTGAGTGGGAAAAACCTGAAAACATTTTCTCTTAGAACTGAAACAAAGCAAGGATGCACATTTTAATCACTGTTATTCTACATACTTCTGAAAACCCTAGCCACGTCAACTAGGTGAAAGAAAATTAAAAGCCATACAAATTGGAAAAGAGAAAGTAAAATTTCCTCTCTTTGCAGATGGCATGATCTTATATACAGATAAACTTTGACTCTATCAAAAAGTGTTAGACTTGACAAATGAATTCAGTAAAGCTGCAGGATACAAAACAAAATACAAAAGTCAGAGCTATTTATATACAACAATAATGAAGTAGCCAAAATAAGAAATCAAGAAAGAAATTCCTTTTAGAATAGCTAAAAAAGAAATTAAAATACCCTGTAATAAATTTAATCAAACAGATAAAAGATCTTTACAATGAAAATTACAAAACAATGATAACAGAATTTAAGGAGGACACAAACACGTGGAAAGACATCTCATGTTCAAGGATTGGAAGAATGAGTATTGTGAAAATGACCTTATTGTCAAAATACCAATGATGTTCTTCACAGAAATAGAAAACATGATCCACAAACTCATATGCATTCAGAATACAAGATATCCCATACCCAAAGCAACTCTGAACAAAAAAAGCAAAGCTGGGGGCATTGCATTATCTAACTTTAAAATATATCGTGAAGCAACAGTAGTCAAAGCGACATGGTAATGTTGCAGACAAAAGATACATAGACCAATGGAACAGAACAGAAAACTCAGAAATAAATTAAAATATTCACAGGCAACTGATTTTCATCAAGGTGCCAAAAATATACATTGGAGAAAGGACAGCCTCTTCCATATATCATACCTAAAAACTGGATACCCAGAAGCAAAAGCACATACCTAGCCCCTATCTCTTGCCAAATATAAAATTCAACTCAAAACAGATTAAAGACTTAAATGGAAGACCTAAAAGTATAAAAGTAGTAAAAGAAAATATGACAGAAATTCTTCAGGTCATTGGTCTAGGAAGGATTTTATAGGAAAAAATTTAAAAGTACAGGAAACAGTAAAAATATATAACTATCAAAAACCTTCTGCACAGCAAAGGAAGCAGTCAGCAGAGTGAAAAGAAAACTTGTGGAATGGGAGAAAATATTAAAATGGGAGTAAACTATTAATTTGACAGGAGATTTATATCCAGAATATGAAAGGAACTCAAACAACCCAATAGCAATAATAATATAATAATAATATTTAATTAAAATGGGCTAAGACTCTAAATAAACATTTCTCAAAAAAAGATAAATGAATGGCCAAAAAGTGTGTGAAAATATTCTGTGTCATTAATCATAAGGAAAAGACAGATCAAAATCAAAGTGAGATATCATCCCAACTTGGTTAGACGGGCTAATGTCAAAAAACAAAAAGAATGACAAATGCTACTGAGAATGTGGAGAAATAGGAACGCTCATATACTGGTGATGGAAATGTAAAGTCACATGACCATGAAATAAAACAGTGTGGAGGTCTCTGAAAAATACTAAAACTAGCATTACTATATTATCCAGCAATCCCTTTACTTAGAAAATGATATCAATAAATTGAATAGATATCTAGTATCTACACCTTTACATTCATTGAAGTACTATTCCCAATAGTCAGGAGATAGAATCAGCCTAAGTATTCATCCATAGATGAATGCATAAAGAAATCGTGGTGTGTATATATATATATATATATTTATATATATATGGATATATATGTGTGTGTGTGCACACATATGTGTGTATATTTGTGTATGTATGAGTGTGTGCGTGTGTGTGTGCAATGGAATACTATTTAGCCATAAAAAGAACAAAATTCTGCCATTTGTGCCAACACAAATGAAGCTGTAGGACATTTTATTAAATTAAACAGGTCAGGCAAACAAAAAAATAAAAATTTCATGCTCTCATTCATATGTGGGATCTAAAAAGGAGGTACAGAGTAGAATTTGTGGTTAATGTAGGCTGGGAATGGGCTGGTGAATGGGGGATAGAAAGAGGTCACTTACTAAATATAAAATTATACATAGACAAAAAGAATAAGTTCTAATAGCCTATAGCCCGTTGGCTACAGGCAACAATTATTTAATGTATATTTTTAGAAAGCTAGAAGACAAGATTTAAATGTTCTCAACACAAGGAGTGAAGACTATTTGAGGTGATGTATATGCTCATTACCCAGATTTGATCATGATACATTTGATACATGTGTCAAAATATCACTTTGTTATCCCATAAATATGTACAATTATTATATACAAATCAAACATTAAAAAAATTTTAAAATGACTCAAGTTCTTTGAAGGTTTGTAAATAAAAATATTAATAAAAATTTTAATCACAATATCTAATAATCTCAGCTTAGCTAGACTGTTATAAGGAGAGTAAGACAAGAGTTTAAATAGTAAAGATTTTGAGTGTATATATGCCAATAAAAAGATGAAAATGCACTGATTATCTCTCTGTGTTTTAAAATTTCATTCTGATTCTAGTCAAGAGAAGGAAAATTAATAAATAATGACAAAATAATGGGGAGGAAAAACAAAATTACATATGGACTTTAAGGATAATACCAAAATGTTGAAAATAATAAATTACTGAACAAATTGTGTAGAGTAACTACCTGGTTATTTGGAGAGAAAATTGGATTGAAACCTCACATCTTAAATAAAATAAATAATGAAATGTTTATTTATTTATTTATTTTTATTTTATTTTATTCATGTTTTATTAAATCGTAGCTGTGTACATTAATGCAATCATGGGGTACAATGTGCTGGTTTCATATACACTCTGAAATATTTTCATCAAAGGTTTAGCATAGCCTTCATGGCATTTTCTTAGTTATTGTGTTAAGACCTTTATATTCTGCATTTAGTAAGTTTCACCTGTACCCTTCTAAGATGCATCAGGTGTGGTCCCACCTATTACCCTCCCTCCCCCCATCCTCCTCCCTCCCCTCCTTTGCCCCTTTCCCCAAATTCTTATACTATAGTTGGGTTATAGTCTTCATATGCAAGCTATAAATTAGTTTCATAGTAGGGCTGAGTATGTTGGATACTTTTTCTTCCACTCTTGAGATACTTTGCTTAGAGGAATATGTTCCAGCTCCATCCATGTAAACATGAAAGAGGTAAAGTCTCCATCTTTCTTTAAGGCTGCATAATATTCCATGGCGTACATATACCACAATTTATTAATCCATTCATGAGTTGATGGGCACTTGGGCTTCTTCTATGAAATATTTATTGAAAATATCAAAGGTTTTAAAAGTACTAGAGGAATAAGGCGTGAGAACTTATAATGTTCAACTAGTGAAGATGAAGTTGGCATGTTGCTTAGTTTTGAAACCAAGTTTAGAATACAGACAGAAAATGTTTCTATGGAAAAGTCATACAGATGATGAACAGGCAAGTATTAAGTAGGGTAAAATATTTATTTCATCCATGAAAATAAAGTTACAATCAGTAAAGAAACAGAGATTTTTTTTAGAATTTGGCAATAGAATGATGAATAATTCCCAAAGAAAAAAAGTTATTCAAAGAATACACAAGAAAAGACACCAATAGGCAAATCACGAGTAAAGACACGCAAAGGATTACAAAGCTGGTAGCAGTATATGCGAGCTTCATTTAATCAAACTAGAAGTCTAAATAAGAATTTAAATTAACACAATAGTAACTTTTTTTTTGTCATTGAAAGAGAGAGAAATGCTTGGGTACCATGTAGGAATATAAAATGCTCTCAATCTTTCTGAAACAATGACTTAGGAATATAAATCAAAATGTAAAATATGCGTATCTTCCGATTCATAAATTTTACTTCTGAGAATATGTCCTGTGATTTTGTGTAAACATGCAAAGAAAATAATCTTACAACTTTATATGCCATATGTTAAATACGAACAACCTAAATAGCTATTAATAGGCAAATACATAAATTATTATAAATTTCAAAACATTATATGTATTACAATTTGTCTGGTATCTTAAAAATCATTAAACACAGGTATCTGTTATATGTGGAAGAGTAGTATTGTAAAAAGTTACCAATACAAAATTCTTAGAATTCCTTATAAATATTTTTTTTTTCTTGCCTGATAGTAAGAATTTTATTGAAGAAATTAACTTTTCAGTTGGAGTAGGTTTGAGCTTTTCTGTTTGCACTCTCCTGCCCATAGCCTCAGGTAGTAACTAAACAATTTCCATATAATTTTGTCCTTTAATCCTCATAACAAAATATGCAGTGGATATATGTTGCTTTCTCCATTTTCTTGATGAGTAAATTAAGGTGTGAGTGCTTTTTTTTTCTTTTAAGTAACCTTCTCAACAAGACACAATCTAGGACTGATCCCATCGATATGAAGAAAGGATTTTTTCACCAAATCTGCTGCAGAATGAAATTACCATTTTCCTAAGTCATACTTGGATCAATTATTGAAAGACTGCAAATACCTGTGTGCTGAAAGTAATTTTCATCTTTTCCTTTCTGGTTAACAGTTACACAGAAATAAGCATTACGCAGAAATAAGATTAACAGTTTATTACTTACCCTGTTCTATTGCAATACGTTTATTTCTGCATAAATAGGATAAAAAGAGAACTAGTTTATAGGTAGTGGAGACAATGTTTACATTTATTTGGATGTAAATTTATTTTAATGTACCATTGGCAGTAATTGATCTTAAAGTACTAGACTGGTTTTCAAACCAAACATTTTTATATGACGGTTAGATAGGAAATTTTTTAATACCAATTGATGTGGACTTTTCTCACTAGCATTAATTAATGAAGGAAGGTCTGGTACATTAAAATATTTTATTACAAAGAGAGGCATCATCAATGAAGTTGATTTAGTCAGAATTATATTTTTGATGAACGTTACATGTTAAATATGAAAAATTGATGGTATAAAGATCTTTGAAATGACATTTTGCACGATAGACATCATCTCATGAACTGGATTTTAAGGCAAATTTTAAAAGATTTGATGATAATATGATCAGATTCTTTATCTAACAGGAAATAATTTATTCCACTCACTCTAAGCTCTCTCTCTTTTTTTTATAGTGAAGAATAGTCTTCTAGTGCTTTCTGCTATTAACATGTAGGTTGGCCAGTTGGATTCCATTCTGTGCAGAATATAACACACAATGGAATACTATTGAGCCATATAAAGAACGGCATTCTGTTACTTGTGTCAAAATAATGAGCCTGGGACATTATATTTGGTGAAAATAAGGGAGTCAACAGGAATGGAATATTACTCAGTGAAAAATATATGTGCTAGTAATTTATGAAAAGATATGGAAGAAACTTGAGTATTTCCAAGTGAAATAAGGCAATCTGAAATTTCTATCTATTGTGTGATTCTAACTGTATGGTCTTCTGGAAAAGGCATAACTTTGAGATAGTAAAAGGATCAGTGTTTACATGGATTGGGATGGAAGAAGGGATGAACTGGTGGAACATGGAACATTTTTAGCACTGTGAAACAATTCCATATGATACTAGAATGTTAGATAAATTTATATATTCAGCAAAACCCAAGGAATATACCACTCTAAGAGTGAACCCTACACTAAACTATGGACCTTGGGTGATGATGATGTGCTAATGTAGGTTAATTGATAATTGTAGGTTAATTGTGAAGGACATTGACAGGGGAGAGGTTGTGCATGTGTTGGGGGAGGGGACCCTTGAGCCCTCAGTAACTTACACTCCACTTTGTTATGAACACACACTAAATGTTATCTTCTTTTTCAGCATTAATTTTGGACTCACCAATTCACGTATTTGACTGTTCTTGTTACTAAAATGGTGATGCAGTTGAAAAAAACCTACCTAATTCTTCTAGTTACATTATAGTAAAACAATGCTTTCATTTTTTCTTTTTTATTATAGTAGAAAGGACATAGATTTTGGAATTAATAGGTTTTGGTTCCAATCCCAATTATAGTAGTTGTGTATCTTGCATGGACAATATTTCATAAGGTTATAGAGATCATTAAGTGAGAGCACTTTTGAAAGCAGTTTAAAATAATAATTAATATTAATTATGCCTTTATATTGTACCCTATATTTATTTTCCCTTTCTGTTCAAATTTTTTGGATACAAATTTAATTTTTTTAATTATTTTTTATTTCAGGATATTACAGGCATACAAATGTTTTGGATATGTGAATTACCTTTGTATAGTCTGAGTCAAAGTTGTATGTGTGTCCACTACTCAGACAGTGTGCATTCTTGTTCAATGTTCACATAGCTTTCGTTTCTCAAGTGCAATGTTTTAAAAAGATTTTTGCAGAGCTGAAGTTCATAATTTTTTAAATTGTATTTACAACATTAGACTCTCCAGCCTCATAGCACTGGTTCTTAACTGCATAATGAAGATAAAATATTTTAGATGATGGAGTCACAGCTCACTAATCTTAAAAGGTGTCTCACTATCCTAGAACAAATTAGGCATCATAGTTCTACTGAATTTCAAAAGAAATAAACTCATTTTTGCCTATACTGCCTTTTTTTCTCATTAGCATTCTTTTATAAATGCTATTTTTACTCAGAGGCTTGCCTCCTCACAGTTCAGTTTTCCTAACTGTTTGAGTTGATGGCAAATCCATAATCCTATTTTAAATATTCTCCAGGCCGTGAAAATGAATGCTATTTATATCAATTCAACTGTTTAACTGCTGTGCATAAAAAGCTTTGGTATCCAGAGAGATAAACCTCTGGTTCAAACATAAATTAATGGAGTACCCTGTTCTTTTTCCTTATTACGTGTAACTCTCCTTGACATGAATCCTCATAGATGTCTTAGGTAATAACTGATATTCTAAGGAAAAAAAGTATGAAAAACTTTTAAAGGAGAAGAATATTTACATTTTTAATCTGATATATCAGATTATCTTCCCCAAATTAAATTTCCCTTCACTCTGGAAATCACAATTAATTCAGGCATATTCCTATCAATAAAGTTTTGAATAGTTGCTTGATTGGTGTTTTGGAGATTAATTTTTTGCAAAGCTGGAGTCATGCTTCATACACTATCTCCCTAAAAAACTGTGCAGAGAGATTAAATCACAAAGTCGATAGTAATCAGACAACACTGAGATCAGATTGTGGCTCTGTTTCCTACATAACTTTAAGTTTTAGGAATAAATTTTTTATAGTCTTTTATATGAATTATGAATGATAATATTTACTTATTGAGATTGATTTAAATATTAAATCGTATAATATATGTAAAGCACTTAACATAGTTGTTATGCAGTGAATAACTCATTCAAGAGTTATTATGACTACCTTAAGTTTATACACGATCTGCTTTTTTCTCAAGTATATTAATCACTTCAATGCCTAAGTAGACTATTATATTCTCTATGATATAATCTTAAAACCAAAAAGATTAATCACTTCCTGGAAAGCATATAAGCTTATAATATGTAAGTCCTGATTTAACCATGACCTACAACAGACTTCTCTATACTAATGTAAATTTTCTTAGCCTTCTCACCCAACTGGATCACAACTGCCCTGGGGACAGGCATCATATTTGTTGGTCTTTGCATTTGGCAAGTTGCCTAAATTATGAGTTTACACATAATTACCTTTCAATAGTCGTTTGAAAACTAAAAAAAAAAAAAAAAAACACGTAAATGTAAAAAAAGAACTATTACCTGATATTCTTGTGTATTTTATCCTATTTAAAATAATTTTTGATATGAGCTTTAAAAAATAGTAGTGTAGTACCTGTATTACTGAGGTTGCTTAACAGACATTTGTTAGCTACATGGATGAAACTAATTTTTATTTACAGAACATGAATGACAACATTTGGATAAGTTCTATTTCTGTGTGTGTTAAGTTTCTGGCAGGTGTTAAACATAGCTGTTTTTACTCTTTTCCCAGTAGTGCCTCATGCTATGTTTATATACTATAGTTGTTACAGTAGATCATAATTTTTGGATTCCATATATGGAAATTCAACTACTTAGCAAATTTCCTTATACCCTTACACCGACTGCTGGCACTTTCATAGTTGTTTGTGAATGTGCAAAGAGCAGCAGAGTAATTGACTTGCTTTATGTACACTCCCCCACTGAGTTAAACAAGGTGACACTGTGCCTCCTTATCTCAGCTCTTCAGTGGTAAACAACTGTTCTTTCCATGGTCCATTTTTGTGCTTTTTGTTTGCAATTTCTTGTTTAAAAATACCTCTCCACCACTCACCTCTACCCTCAAGCATAGTGCTGAAGCGGTCCTGTGTTCCTTTGTACAAGAAGGCTGTGATGTGTTGTAGCAAGAAAAGACGTATGCAAGAGAAGCTCATTCAAGCATCAGTTATCACAATGTTGTTCACCATGAGTTTAATGTTAATGAATCAATAATATATTGATAATATTGAATGAGGTATTTTTCAGCTTAAGCACCTAAGATGAGGTTATGAATTGATTGGTGGATGAAAATATTGTTATTAAAGACTTCCTATATCTTAATGTTGCTTTTCTCCTAGGAGCAATGGTTCAGTATTTGGTAATTCAGTGATTATACAGATAGCATAGACAAAAATTATTGCAGAGAATGAGAATTGGCTATACCACTCTTAGTAATCGACCTCTTGTTGGGATTCACAATATAATGTAGGGATGATGAGTACTAGATTGGATTGCATGACCTTTTGATGCTTTCTGGGATTCCTAATACCTTGCAGTATCACAGGATTAAATGATTGAACATCTCAGGGTCAGTTTCCAGAAATAACATTTGATCAAGTTTTTATATGGAATATCTCTATTCTACCCACTCCTACTGCCTTTCCCATAATTATTCACACTCTGTAGCAAGCAGTGGAACATCATTTGCAGAGATGGGATGACTAGGCAGTTTTCTACTGTGAAATGTATTTGTCCCCAAGGATCTCATCAGATGCTCTGTTCAGTTCTCATTATGCAGCAGCCAATCATCACAGGAAAGAGGAATACTTTTCCTAACCTTAAGTGACTTGAATGCTACTCCCTCATCATGAATAAGACCCACCTTGCCAATATAGAAAAGGTCTAAGATAAAAGAAAATGAGGAATGGTAAAAAGGAATAGAAATGTTATCCAAGGAAAGAGAGAGAGATGCAGATTAGTGTAGCGATTTAGACCTAACACATACGAGTTCCTAACACATACGTTTTCTAAGTTAATCCAATTCTTACTGAACATTCCCCTTTTAAAATCTCTTTAATGCTATATCAAGAAAAAAAATAGAAAAACGTGGCAAAAATCTGATTTCTTTTAAAATAAATTAGAGGTTGCCCATCTCCCAACCTCCACCACTTTATACTCTTTATATTCTATTGTGAGCATAATGTTATTTTGATTGCAGAATGTTACAAAACAAGAAGTATTTGAGATCTGGAATACACACACATACACCAAAAAAGCAGTAAATTTAAAGGAAAGAACTGTAAGCTTGGAGTAAAGGGCTAGGTTCTAATTATTTATAGATGGCAAATTCTGGCTCTGTAGGACACATAGAGAGACCAAAATGCTCTAATTTGTTACTTCGACCTGCTATGATTGCAGACAAGTCAGAGTTAACTTCTTTTCTGTAGTCTTCCAACTCAGCACACCTGCCAAGAGAAACAAATGTTATCAGGCTAAGAAGTGCAGAGCAGAAAGTGGATCTATATATCCTCTTCTCCAATTCACACCATTTGGAGGATGTCTAAGTCCTTTCTTTGGATTTGCAAGTAGAAAAGAGCCAGCAATTTCTGCAACAAATGTTATCGAAATAGACCAACATTCAATAGTTATACCTTGGCAATTGTTTTGGTGGCCTGACTTGCCTAAATGATAATACCCAGCAACACTTTTTCTCAAATTGGATGTCAGCCTGGATAGGTGATTTACAGATAGGACAAATAGTCCTTTTCATTCATAACATCACTGGCACATTTGTCTGCTTTAAAGACGAAAGTGCACACTTGGCAGTTTGCTTTGGCAACAGACTTTTCTGAGACAGAAAACTGTTGACAGAAGTGGTGACACTTCTCATCTCTTTGTGAACTACAGTAGTGAATTCAATATTTAAAATTTGTAATCAAATATGGAGTTTTATTAAACACAACATACATGTCAAAACAGACACTAGGAAAAATTACTCTCACTTCTGTGATCCTGTAGTAAAGGCAATCTCAGATTTAATAGTTATTCCAAAAGAAGTGGGAGAATAAAATTTCATCATTAGACACAGTACTTTAACAAATGTGGGACGGTTTGCAATTTCAATGCAAAGAGAGAAGACTGGTACTGCTTTGCCAAATATGTGTGGCCAATCATGTTTAATTGAAGCTATTATTGCAATGGGAAGAAATAACAATTTGACTTCTAGAGAGTTTTAATTGGCAGTATTATACTATTTGTGCAATGCACATCTACTACAAGAATAAAAGAAGCTTTTACAATTGCATACTTGAAAATGAAAGTATCAATATAAGTTCTGCAGATACTGGAAATAATAATATAACAATATAGCTAGCTAAAAAACAATTTTCTTCACTAGATTCAAATAGCTTGGAGAAAAATAATTTTCATTAAAGTATACTCATCATCTCTTTCTCTAACTCATCTATTGCAATTTTTCTCATTTATTCCTCATTACATTTCCTCGTGCATTCCAGTATTTCATCATCTCTAGTTATGAGAGGAAAAATATGGAGATATTTGTGTATTATGCACTATAGTCCTATTTTGAAAGATAATGTCATTCTCTCATGGGTTCTGCAATTTTTGGGAAGATATCCTTAAAAAGAAACAGGGTTCTTCAGAAACGACCTGTGTGCGTACAGCTACTTGATAAACCATTTTCAGCTGTTACTATGAAGGGCTGGGGCAAGTTATTCTACTCTGTCGTTATCAACAGGTAAACATACCTTAGTTTTTCCACATTCAAATCTTATCAACAAATGCCAATGGAGTGTGACACGTAAACATGACACTGTTCCAGGCAACGTGAGGGGTGCAAGGGTAACACACCCTGAACCTGACAACATTGCGATGGGAAAAGCAGATGCACATAAAAATGTTTATATAATTTAATTTCGGAGTCAAAAATGCAATGACTCATGCTGTAAACTTTGAAAGAGATTTCAACTGGGGAGATCAATATGAGCTCCTTGAAGGACCCATATTAGAACAAGGGAAAATTTCTACCTCACTTAAGGTAGAGTGTCAGTGAAAATTAAATCCAGCAAAAATTCTGATAGGAAAAATTCATCTAATTTCAAGTATACACTAGGGAAAGTGAAGTAGTAGGCAATGAGTGTCAAAAACCACATAGAAGCCTGAACACCAAAATCCTAAAACATCAGACGATAAATTCCAAACTTTGTGTGTGTGTAACTTTTATTTCAAAATATTAAAGAGGTACAAATGTTTTTGTTACTTTGATAGCTTTTTTAAAGCTTACGTCAGGGGTATTAGTGTGCCCGTCACCAGAGTAGTGTTTGTTGTACCCGATAGCTAGGTTTTTCCCTCAACCCTCCTCCCCACGTCTTGATTTATAATGACCTGCTTATGTCCCTTGTGTGATTAGCTCTCATTCATTAGTGACAACATGTGGTGTTTTTCTATATGTGAGATACTTCACTTAGGATTATGGGATCCAGTTCCATACAAATTGCTGCAATAGACCTTCTTTCATTCATTTTTATAGCTGAGTAGTACTCCATGGTGTATGTATATATGTGTAATATGTATATATGTACACCACATATCTGTATATATACACACCACATTTTGTTAATCCACCTATGCATTGATATGCACTTAGGTTGTTTCAACCTCTTTGCAATTGTGAATTGTGCAACAATAAACATGTAAGTGCAGGTGTCTTTTGGATTAAATGACTTAATTCCCTTTAGGTAGGTACCTAGTAGTGGGGTTGCTGAGTTTAATGGCATGTCTGCATTTATTTCTTCAAAGAATCTCCGTACCATTTTTCATAGAGATTGTACTAATATATATCTCCACCAACAATGTACAAGTGTATAAATCTCCGTTTATACCAGCATCTATTATTTTTTGACTTTTTTAACAATGGCCATTCTGACAGGTGTAAAGTGATATCTCATTGTGTTTTCATTTGCACTTCCTTGATGATTAGTAAGCTAGCACTTTTCTTTTTTTTACATGTTTGCTGGAAATTGTCCTCGTTTTCTTTTTCTTTTCCTTTTTTTTTTTTTGAGACAGAGTCTCATTGTCACCCTGAGTAGAGTGCCGTGGCATTATACCTCACAGAAACCTCAAACTCCTGTGCTCAAGTGATTCTCTTGCCTCAGCCTCCCCAATACTGGGACTACAGCACGATGATGCCAGGCCGTCTTATTTCTTTTCTAGAGACAGGTCTCACTCTTGCTCAGGCTGGTCTTCAGCTCCTTAGTTCAGGCAATACACCCACCCCTGCCTCTCAAAATGCTGGGATTACAAGTGTGAGCTCCTATGCCTGGTCTGTCTTTTTTTTTTTTTTTTTGTAGTTTCTGTCTGGGGCCAGGATGAACCTGCCACCTCCAGTATATAGAGCCAATGCCCTACTTCTTGAGCCACAGGTGCCGCCCTGAACTGTCTTCTTTTAAGAAAACTTTTGTCCACTTTTTAGTGTTTGTTTGTTTCTTTAACCTTGACAATTTGTGTGAGTTCTTTGTAGATTCTGGATATTAGCCCTTTATTGGATATATACTTTGTGAATATTTTCTCCTGTTCTGTAAGTTGTCTGTTACTTTGCTGATTATTTCCTTAGCTGTGCAGAAGCTTTTTAATGTAATCAAGTTCATTTATTTATTTTTATTGTTTCTGTAATTGTCTTTGGGGTCTTAGTCATAAGTTGTTTGCCTAGGCAATGTCAAGAAGAGTTTTTCTATATTTTCTTTAAGAATCGAGCTTTAGTCTATAGACAATGGGAAATCACTGAAAACTTTGGACAAGAAGGTGATATAATCATAATTATTATAAGGAAGGTAGAGTGGATTAAATAAGGGATGCGAATGATGGTAGAAAGACGTGTTAGGAGGCTATTGCAATAAAACACAATGGAGGTAATAAATTTCTAAACTGTAATATTTTACATTTTGATGTTTCCATAATATCAATTCCTGAATTTCCTGAATTTTATCTCACACATATTCACACACACATTAAGAAAGAACTATGGTTGATAATGCTTTTTTTTAATTTCAGATTTTTCATTATTCGTATACTGCTTCGTATGTGATTTACAATATACATACTAGGTAAGTTCTTTGATTTTCTGTTTTCATGAGCCATCGTCTGACTAAATTGTTGTAGATGTCAGTTTGTTCATACAAAACTGTTTACATTTTTTTCAAGGGAAGTTTGGGAGTTAAATCCTCCAGAAGTAGAGGACTCCGTCTTGCAGTATGCGGCCTGGGGTGTCCAGGGGCAGCAGCTGGTAAGCACAAGCATTGGGATGCACCAAATACTATGCGCCAACTATGATCCTATGGAAAATGTTTACAGAACCATTGTCTTGGAAAAATTTCCCTGTTATACTAGATGTTTTCCAATTTTTTATTTTATCTTTTACCTAGTATTCTAACTTAAAAATGTATCAAATGATGCTAGTATTACTTCATCAATTAATTAAAAAGAAAAAGACCTTATCAAGTAATATATGACTTCACTCATAGTTTACAATTAAATCTAGAAGAGAACCAAGGTTACTAGGGTACAGTTCTGTGCAATTCCATTACATAATATTGTTAATTTTCATGATAAACTCAAAACCAAAAAGATTTAGCCTTAAAGGATAGTTCGGGGTGAAACAATTTTAAAATTATTTATATTAGTCTCTTAAGTGGGGATTTTTTTTTTTACCAATTGTATGTTGAAATTATCACAGATTCAAAAAGATACTTATTAATGTATAAAAGCAGTTTAAGCAAAATTATATTCTTGTATGTATCTCATGGTGCCCATGTAAAGACTTTCTCGATACTACCGCTTCCTTACGTGGCATGTACACATTCAAATGTACTAAACATAAATTGATTTCCAAATAATACTGTTTTTATACCTACCAGCAACAATGAGAGAATTCCCTTTGTTCTGTATCTTATCAAACCCATATCAAGTAATATATGATTATATATCAACACCTCGTTTTCACAGATTTTTAAATCATTGCCTATACATTGATTGGTGTGAAAAGATATTTCATTGTGGTTTTATTAACATTTACTACTTCCTTGAATTCTAAGGTGCTAGGGCAATCTTTAATATATTTACTGGCTATTTCTGTTCCCTCACATGTGAAATATCTACTAATATATTTTGTCCTTTCTCATTTTTGGTTTTACTTTTATTCTGTTTTTGGTTCCCTTTCTACAAACAGATTTTTTTTGTTTGTTTGTTTGAGACAGAGTCTCACTCGGTTGCCCTGGGTAGAGGGCCTTGGCATCACACAGCTCACAGCAAACTCCAGCTCCCAGGCCCAAGGGATTCTCCTTCCTCTGCCTCCCAGGCAGCTGGGATCACAGGCGCCCGCCACGACGCCTGGCTTTTTTTTTTTTGTTGCAGTTTGGCCGGGGCCGGGCCTGAACCCGCAGCCTTAGTATATGGGGGGCTGGCGCCCTACCCACCGAGCCACAGGCACCACCCCAAACAGTATTTTTTTAATAGACGTTGTCTGATTTATCAGATATACAGTTTGTACTTTTTGTTATTTAAGAAAACCTTAAAATGGAATCCTACACTTTTGTTTCAGTTACATTCCTCTGGAATTTTGCAAGTGGGTCTTCCATCTTGATCTATGTGAAATTGCTTTTTGGGTGTGTTACTAAATTACAAGTCATTTTATATATGTTCTATATGGCTGACAATTGTCATGATGCCATGACAATTGCATCCTGACACTTTGTGCTTTAAATACTCATCTATCATTTATGTTCTATATATTCATGAGTCATCTTCTGGCTCTAATCTTGTTTTCATCTGGTTTTCCAACCCATGTACTAAGACAACAGCATCTTAATTAAAATAAGCCTTAAGGTCTTGAAAAACAGTTTCCTACGCCTTGCTTTTCATTTTCAGATAAATTGGGGCTCTTAGACTTTTGAATGTCAGAATTGGATTTCTAGTTGCGTCCTGGGAGTTTAAATGGAAAACTGAATCTGCACGCCAATTTTGGGAAATTACCATGTTAATGATATTAAGTCTTCATATCTATGAATATTTTTCATATATTTAGTTATTTGGGACTTTTGTTTTTAAGAAAAACGTGAAACAAAGTTTGTTGAGAAAGAAAGATAAGTTTACAGAGAAGAAAGTTTACAAAGCTGGATATATTTGCTGTAGACCTTGAAGGGACCTTGCCAGAACTTGTAGTCTGGGCCTTTTTTGAGACTTTTTAAATATCGCAGTGAAGGTTTATAATGGTCTACTTAGAGATTGAAACCTTACAATTTTGGTTGCTTTTATAAATGTTTATTTTTATTATATTAAAAATGGTATTCATTACTGATGAATAGAAAAATACTCAAGTTATTTATTGATTTTGTGTGTATCAAACTTGCCACACAAAATTATAAATTCTAAAAGTTTCTAGTTAGGCTATCAAATTATTTGTTAATTATATCTTGCGCTTACATTTCAATATTTATCATTAAATAAATCCTACTGAATTCGTTAATCTATGAATATATCTATGCATGGTAGTTTGGGCTGTTTTTGTGTATTTGTTTTTGTTTTTTGTGAGAATGATTTAAATAACTTATTGTATATGGGGTATAGGATTGAATCTTATAATTATTTTTAGTTCGTTTTGGTAACATAAATTTCTAAAAATCTAGTTAAGTCTCCACATTTTTTAGCAACTTTTATTACATCTTTAATTATTTTTTAATGTTTGCATTTGTTTTTATATATTTTTTGATTCCTAACATAATTTATAACTACTTTACTATTTCCTATTCATTGTTGGTTACTATTTATCAATTATGTATTTATTTTTTCAATATGCCAACAGTTAAATTTATGTGATTCTATATTATATTAGTGTTTTATTTTTCTTTTCTGGTATAAACACTGAAGAATATAGTATTCTCTCTAAATTCTGCTTAATCTTTACCCAGGTGTGGTACAGTAGTAATATTTTTAATAGAATTTAATTTTAATATTTTTCAGTTTCCATTGTGATATATTAGTTCAGGAGGATTATATTGATATTAGTTTTTAAATTTATAAAAAATGTGAAATTGGTTTAAAACTTATTTGTAGATGTCCAGAACAGGCCTTATAATATTGACTTTGAAACTGAATTTGAAGAGACCTATTTTATGCCTTAGAATTTTTTTTAATATAATGAAAAATTTTATGTATTTTTATACAACAGATACAGTGTTCCATATGGGCCTATTATGCAGATGTTAATAAATATTTCTAAGACATATTTTCTTGCTAATTTAATGGATATGTAATTTTTGTCTTTAGTGTTCTGATAGTTTTTCATTGTATAATTTGAATGATGTTTCTAAGGGTGAAGGAGTTTCAAAATGATAAATAAATCTCTAGGTGATTTTAAATTCTTAGTATCTTAAAATATATTTAACCAATTTATCTTAATAATTATGATTGGCCAACTCTACCTCTAATAGAATCTTTAGCAGAGTTTAGAATTCTCTGAGAATGCTATGATTTTTTTGTTTTTTAATTAGAATTGTTGTTCCAAGAAGCACTGGTTGGGCTGAGGTTTGTCTCTTATTTCCCAGAAACCTCAGTGTTCTCAATTATGAAACAAAAATATGTCCACACCATCATATCATTGTGATGATTATTTTGGAAAAACTTAACTATTTTCCTTAATACGGTACCCATAACTATTATTTTTATTCCATTTTATCAATCTAAGAAATGCTTTCATAAGCTGGTTGGTTAAATATAGACGTAATATTAGATATTTAATATAACAAGAAGGCTGTGGAATAATATATTATTAACTAAATGAAGTTTCTTTTTATTGGAAGAAAATCTGGACCCTGACTTATTCTGAGATACGGTCTCTGCAAGTAGTTTGTCAGGTGACCTTAACCACGTCACTTTGGAGTATCATACATAGTATTAGTAAAATGAGGGCATTAGACTCTGCTTCTTGCCTCTATCACATAAAACATGTTATTTTAATTTTTGTTAAAAATTATTTGAAATTTTTAATTTTCAGAATCACTGAGATAAGGAAGGGAAATATTAAAGACTGAAAAAGAGTTAAGGAGTAATTGCATTGGCAAATTTTGCTTATTATTTTAAAATCATTGCTTGACACTGCAAAATATTTCCTGATTCCTTGAGCAGATTAGTGATATGACATATGAAAAGTATTTTTCGCATTACAGAAACATTTTCCATAACAACTTTCATTGTGTCTTGGTGATACCGTTTTAGACATGTGAACTGTTAACTATAATATTAACATTTTTAAAACTCTAAAATGTAGAAAATAATTAATAGTACAATAAATTATGGTGTCCCTGGTCTTTAATTTTTACATTTTTTCTTTCTTTTTTATTTTTTATTTTTTTGAGACAGACTCTCACTCTGACACACTGAGTACAGTGCTATGGCATCATAGCTCACAGCAACCTCCAGTTCTTGGGCTCAAGCAATCCTTTTGCTTCTGCCTCCCAAGTAGCTGGGACGACAGCTACCCACCTCAACACCCAGATAGTTTTTCTATTTTTAGTAGAGATGGGGTCTCACTCTTGCTCAGGGGGTCTTGAACTCCTGAGCTCAGGCAATCCACTATCCTCAGCTTACGAGAAGGCTAGGATTACAGGCTCATACATGTTTAACATGATTATATCAACTTAAACAAAAGGGACATTGAGGAAACTAAGATTTGCTTTAAAATATCAAGAAATGCATGCACAAAGTTGCCAAACATTTGACCTTAGACTTGAAGCTGCTAAAACATTTTTGTGGTTGCGTTTTACAAGGGAATCCCACAAAATACCCATATTCATTGTCATTTACACACTAAATGTTTAATAGTTGAGTAAATGATTATGAAGATAAAAGATAATAATTAAAATAAGAAACATATGCAGTGGTCCAGACGCTACACATAACGGATAGTATTTTTGCCTTTATCATATTTAGGGAAATTGTAAAACTTAATTTACTTAATTTTTCACTTAATTTACTTTTGTAGAACTTCCTAGAATTATTCCATTACAATGTTCCTGAAAAGTGCAGCAAAATTTACATAAAATATATTAGATATAAATGTGTCAGGTCTGATGTAGAAGAGGTAGGCACTCGATGTAGTATTCATGGGCTGTGGTGAATGAGCACTAATAAATTAACAGGTGCTCTCCCATCGCCTGCACCACTCTACTGCTATGATCAGTGTAGCTGGTCCACTGAGACAGAATCAGATTCCGAACAAATAAAATTTCAATGTCCAGATCCAAGAAACTTCACCTTGGTATTACACTAGAATCCTTTGGAAAATTTTTAAAACTTCAGTTGGTTTTAAATGACTTCAATTCTTTAAACCTGAGAGAATGCCATATCTATGTCAAAACAATATCACTAGATATACTCAAAGAAGTAGGAGTCTTTTGTTATTTGTATTTATTTTTGATTCCAGATTTTTATTTTTTAAATTATAAAAATACTTCAAAATTCTAAAATAATAAGTGCTCTAACAGCCATATTGTAGGTAATTGAATCCTGGTTTCATTAGTTGCTAGCTGAACTTAAAAACATTATCTAATCTGGATATGCCCTACTATTCTCATCTTTACAATAGAGATAATATAGTACTTTACCAATTGTGTTATGATCAGTGGAGCTGGTCCACTGAGACAGAATCAGATTCCGAACAAACAAAATTCCAACATCCAGAAATCCAAGAAACTTCATAATATAGTACTTTACCAATGTGTTATTCAGATATTTAATGTACTAACATTAATATGTGTATAAAATAATTTGAATAGTTTCAGGACTATATCAATTATTTTGTCAATGGTCATTTGTATTCTTACTCAAAAAGGAAATTAAAAATACCCTTTTTTTATTTTTGTTTATTTATTTTTTTTTGTAGAGACAGAGTCTCACTTTATCACCCTCGGTAGAGTGCTGTGGCGGCACACAGCTCACAGCAACCTCCAACTCCTGGGCTTAGGCGATTCTCTTGCCTCAGCCTCCTGAGTAGCTGGGACTACAGGCACCCGCCACTTTTAATGTGAATTCTAGTATCTTGAGCATTTTAGTGTTACTAGTTTTGTGGAGAACTAAGCCTAAATTCCTTGTAGCAATATTTCTAAAGTCCTTTGCAGAAATTCTGGAAGGAATTTCATATTTGTCAAGGTTATATTTTGTGTGCATGCAAATATGAATTGAAATAAAATAAAGGACATATCTCTACAAATGGTTAATGTCCCATTTCATGTGAGTATGGCATGCTTTGTCAATATTTGAAGCCATCAGCAAACTCAGCAATATGATTTCATTAGAGATGAGTTATTACAAAACTTTGATGAGTTTTGCATTAAATAAATTACCGTCTTGCTGTTTACTAACTAAGGATAATTAATTTCTTATCCTGAATTTTTGGTTTCCAATCTTATTTGCTGTAAAATAAATTCTTGACTATGGACCAGAGCAGTAAAATATTACATATTTATAGGTGACAAGGGTCTATGTTAGAATTCAAAAGATTAAGGAGAATTTTCATTAGCACTAAGTGTTGGGGAAGGCAATTTGGAAGTGTCAAACTTGGTGGGGGAAAAAACCTCTAAACAATAAAAGGTGCATTATTCAGAGAAGGTGCTGGGTAGACCACTGCATCTCTAGTAAATGTTCATAAAACAGAAATGGTTTTAGGAGAGCAGTCTGAAAAGATGTTAGAATAACAAGCACTAGGAATCTATCAATATCTCTCTACTAGACAATAATTACTAGTAGACATGTAACTGTTGGGAACTATAGAGTCTATTGAAAGCTTGTAAATTTTATGAGTAGACGATATGGAAATTTGTGATTAATGTCGATTGATTTCAGCTTTTAGCGCAGCAGCAGTTTCCTATCTCTGACCCCCCAAACCTTGTGGCAGTGGGCTACATATATGTTCTTGGACCATTCATTCATCTTGCAAGAAACAGTGTGAATAATGAGGATAATGAAATTCCAGCAGCAAAGATCTTATTGCAGAATGCCGTTTCTGATCAAGCAGTTGCAGACAGAGAGGAAGGCAGCCATTGCTTTATGTTCTTGCTTCCTAATTACAAACTATTCTCCCTCCAGCTAAAGTGATTTTCAAGGTTGTTAAAAGGCCAGTGCCTTTCCCATCCTATAATTTTTCTCTTTTTCTCTTTTTTGAGTATCAATCATTAAAAACTAGTACCTTAAAAAGCAACTGAATATACGCACGTGGAAAGAGTTAAAAAAGACCTTAGAAGTCTATAGGTTTATATGTTTTCTTTTCTTTTCCTTTTTTTTTTTTTTTGCAGTTTTTGGCCTGTGCTGGGTTTGAACCCACCATCTCCAGCATATGAGGTTGGCGCCCTACTCCTTTGAGCCACAGGCTCTGCCCTTTAGGTTTATACATTTAATTAATCCTCAGCACGGAGGGAGTCTATAGAAATAATAATAATAATAATAAAAACTTAAGTAAAAAAGTAACATGGCAAACCATGTGAATTGAAGAGAATCTCAGTGTCATATATATCAAATGATTAGATTCAAATGTCCAGTTTTCTTTTCTTTTTTTTTTTTTTAACTACAACAGAACTCTTTTATTAAACATATGAATGCGTTTACTTTGTACAAAATGCAGGGATACTTCTTCCTCTCCTCTGCCCTTGAACTTCATGTTCATACATACATGCTATCATGACAAGCAGGTGACGGAAAGTGCAATTCAGGGAGTAATATCACATAACCAAAGTGGGAAACAAAAACAGGAAGAGCCCAGCACGTTTCTTGGCCCACAGAGCTTCGTCTCACTCTTCTCCTTTCAGTGGGAAACATTTTAGGAACAGAAACACCCGAGCACTATTTGAGTACTCTTAGAGTTGCATCCTTCTTCGTTCTATCTGTCCTGATGCTGTAACTAGCTTATTTGTAACTTCTTCAAGAAATTTCACTCTGGGTTATAGCCCTGTTAATTACCCATAATACTTGGAGCTAACAAAACAAAACACAGAAGAGCAATAAGTTTCAAAAGGATGTCAGCTGAGACCTTTACAGATGAAACCTACTTCCTAGAAGTCACCTGGTCAAACATATGCATGGCTGGGGACAAAAGACTATGAAAATAGGACCAGCTGGAAAACAGGTCCCCAATTTAGATCCAGTTATTCTGCATCCGTGGATTTAAAGTGATCATCATCCACGGTAGAATAGATGTGCCCCTCATTGCTCAGAAAATCCACAGCTTGCTTAATTGAGGCTACAGGAATATGTTTAAGCTGGTTCTTGAGATCATAAAAGTTCAATCCTTTAGGTCTTGGACAAGCCTTAATCAAATTCAGCACCTGGTTTTGAGCTGCAGTGAGGCCATTTGCTGGCATGAAGCTAGTCCCACCAAAGCTCCCTGCTTCACTCATTCCTGGATTGCTGATGGCTGCTCTCCCTAGTGGGGGCTGGCTGTTAGCTTTGTTCAGCATCATGTGTGCATTGACCACTTCCAGAATATGTGTAGTAAACTCATTCATATCCTCCAGGGGCATGATCTTAAAGGCCACCAGGCTCTTTTTGTTCTGAAAAGATCTCAGGTGGCCTGCCACTTTCACATATGTTTCTGGAGGAACCACAGTATTTTCACCACCGGTGTCATCTGTGTCAACCCACTGGCGAACATCCATGGGTGCAGCTGTCATGTCATCTATTTTGTAAACAATGTTGGTTGGAGCCTTCTCTGTATGTCTAATTATCCGCACAATAATGACCTGTGAAATCTCAACATTCCCAATTTTGAACACTTCATCAACAAGGGTGGCAGAAAGCAACTGAGATATAGTACAGGGCACAATGTGCTGCGCTTGGGATCTTGATTTCCTTTCGGACTGAGTAGAGGTCAGCGATCCAAAGCCCCCCGGGGACTATGTGTGGCCGCCGGCTCCCCCGTACACAGCGCTGCCGTAGCTATCAAATCCCAAATGTCCAGTTTTCAATGACAATAAATTACAAGGAGTACAAAACAACAAAAAAATAAGGCAAAAAGTCATAGAAAAATTCAAGATCATTATGTATGAACAAAATAAAAATATAAACATAGAAAACCAAAAAAGGTACTAAAAATAAGTTATGGAGCTGAAAATTATAATAGTTGAAGTGGTAACTTGCTAGAGACATTAGATTTTTGATGGGACCTCACTAGTATGCACAATGCAGGGGTAAATGTCAAAACTCTTAAGCAGGGGTCCTCAGACTTTTTGAACAGGGGGCCAGTTCACTGTCCCTCAAACCATTGGCGGGCCAGACGATAGTTTTTTTGAAAAAAATATGAACAAATTCCTATGCACACTGCACATATCTTATTTTCAAGTAAAATTACAAAACGGGAACAAATACAATATTTAAAATGAAGAACAAATAAAGTTAAATCAACAAACTTACCAGTATATCAATGGGAACTATGGGCCTGCTTTTGTTTAATGAGATGGTCAAGGTCCAGTTCCATGTTTGTCATTGCTAGTCATAATAAGTAATGCAAGTGTGCATCAGTTAGTCTAGATTTGGTTGGAGATTTCAGATGTTTCATTCTGGAAAAAGTCTGTTCACAGACATTAGTGCTGCCAAAGATGGTTGCCATTTTGAGTGCATGGTTCCTGAGATTAGGATATGTCTCAGAGGGAAGAGATGCATAAAAATTAGGAAGGCTGCTTGACTTGAATGCATCTTTCAGAGAGTCACAATTATGCAGTTCAGCCAGTTTCATTTGCTAAGTTGTATCCACATTTTCTTTCTTTTTTTTTTTTTCAAGATACTTTATTCTTAAAACAGATCACAACACTAAGCTTTTGGCCCATTTTGCCACTGTACAAGCTACAAATGCTTGCTGAGCAGCAGAGGGGTGCTCTTTCATAGCATGTCGGAAAAGTGAATAAAAATCCATATAAAACAAATATTCAAATAGTTTCCATTGGAACACAGATGAGTGTGACCCTATCTCCTAATCTTACATATTGCTGTATCTGTGCCAACCCTACTCTTACAAAGACATTTCAAAACTAGCAATAATTAAGTTAACTGGTCCCTCCAAATCCCTTAATTCAAGCTAAACTCTCAGTTAACAGCTACAGAATGATATCTACACATTAATACTAGCTGAAGCACAAGTTGCTGGGTGACGTTTCATTCCACTTTCCCAAGCACAAGACACAGGCAGAGTGCCAACATCTTGCTCTTCTACTTCAGGTAGTCGGGGTTCTGGATTTGCTGCATGAGTTGCTGTGTCAGTCCTGACATCACACAGTAGACGGTCGGCCTCTGGAATCCATTGAAAGTAGAAGCAGCAGCTACAGTGTAAACACCCATATTTTCAAAGAGCATCCAGTCGCCCACATGCATTTCTGGCAGGTCACAGCACTCAGCTATCCAGTCAAGGCCATTGCATATTGGTCCCCATATGCTGGATGAATAATACTTCTCATCTGGTTTAGGTCTCTTTTGCAGAAGAGGCTTTACATGAGCATGATCATAAAGGATGCAATTAAATGATCCATGTACTCCCTCATTGATGTAATACATAAAGGTTTGTTCACTGGACTCATCTTCATCATCAGAGTCTATCTGTTCCTTTAATACAATTTTTTTGGCAATGATATTAACTGCAAGTGTGAAGGCTGATGCAACATAATATTTGCCTGGCTCAGCTATGATTCTCACTCCAGAGTCTGATGGAAAGTACTTGTCCAATGCTGGGTTGATTACACCAGTGATCTCTTCAAATTTAAGCTTCGCATCCTCAGATTCAGGAAAGCCACCACCAATATCAAGCAAGTACATGCTGAAACCAACCTCAGCTCCCATGTCAAAGACACAGCGGGCATCAGAGATTACCTGTACGAAGGTCTTAGGATCAGTACAGCCACTTCCTACGTGGAAGCTGACACCAATGACATCAATATTGAGCTCTTTTGCCCATTCCAAAAAATGTCTGCTGGTTTTGAGTGTGGCACCCAATTTAACACTGAGTCGACAGACTGCTTTGGAATCATCAGTGGCAATCCACAAAACCAACTTGGCCTTTGGATGTGCTCTGGCAACTTTCATCAACTGGACTTCACTGTCAAAAGTCATCATCTGGACCCCATTATTGGCAGGGTCCTTAATTTGAGACACTTGTTTACAAGGATTTTCATAGATATCCATCTCTGGAGGCACCCCAAGACTTTGCACCAAATGTATTTCAGTCTTGCTAGCACAGTTAAATTCTGTCCCAATGGCAGCAAGGGTCTTCACAATGGCTCTACTGTCATTTCATTTGACTACATAAAAGGGAGTGACACGAGGAAGAGCTTTTAGCCATCTTCGGTGTTTCTTTTCTTTTTTTTTTTTTTTTTTTTTTTTGAGACAGAGCCTCAAGCTGTCACCCTGGAGAGAGTGCTGTGGCATCACAGCTCACAGCAACC